>RJWM01002329.1:0-93898 GCA_004363535.1 Dasyprocta punctata | reverse complement strand
CTAAAAGAAAGATCAACAGAATCACAGCAGACTCCTCAACACAAGCCCTTAAATGAAAGGAAGCTTGGAGTGAAGTATTTCAAGTGCTAAAAATAAACAACCCCAATGCAGATTGATGTACCCTGCAAAACTATCTTTCAAAACTAATGGAGAAATAAGATACTTCCATGACAATGAACACCTGAGGAAATTCATGAATATCAAGTTAGCATTCCAAAATGTACTGAAGAGCATTCTAGAAAGATATAACAAGGACTACAACTTGATGAACCTCAACAGAATGAATTCACCTGGCAAGGCAAACAATTAAGCAGAGGAGAAAAAATGGAAGCCATCAATAGGAAAATAAAATGACAAGGGCAACTCAATACATATCAGTTATAACCATCAACATTAGTGGTCTCAGTTCACCAATGAAAAGAAATAGACTGATTGGGAGAATGGATCAAGAAGCAAGATCCAACAAGATGGTGCATACAAGGGACACGTTTAATTAAAAATAAATCAGTAGACTAAAAATCAAAGGATGGAAAACAATACATCATGAGACATGAACCCAAAAAATAGCAGGGATAGCTATCCTATTTGCAGACAAAATGGATTTCAAGATAAGATTGATTAAGAGAGATGAAGAAGGTCACTACATTCTTGTAAAGGGAACAATCCAAGAGAAAGAGATAATAATCATAGGTAAATATGAAACAAATACCAGTACACACAACTATACAAAACAAATATTAACAGACATGAAAAATCAAATAAATACTAATACAGTTGTATATGGGGATCTCAATACCTCCACTGTCACAAATAGATAGATTACCTAGATAAAAAATCAACAATGAAATATTAGAACTAGACCAAAGTTTTAAGCAAATGAACTTAGTAGATGTCTACAGAGTGTTTCACCCCATAGCATCAGAATACACATTCTTCTCAGTTGCACACAGGACTTTCTCCAAAATAGACCACATTCTAGCTCATAAAGTATACTTAAGTACCTGCAAGGGAATTGAAATTCTTCCATTCATATTATCAGTTCATAATGCAATCAGATTGGAAATCAATAGCAAAAGAAACCAGAAGAACTTCAAAAACACGTGAAAATTAAATAACACCCTCCTGAACAGCCAATAGGTCAAAGATGAAATTAAAGGAGTAATTACATATTTTCTGTGATGAAATGGTATTGACAGTACAACATACTGGAACTTACAGGACACAATGAAAGAGGTTCCATGAGGGAAGTTTACAGCAGTTAACACTCACAACAGGAAAGCAGAATGAGCTCAAGTAACTTCATTTTGAACTTCAAGCTTCTAGAAAAAGAAGAGCAGGTGAAGCCCGGAGCTTGTGAGAAAGAGGAAATTATAAAGAACAGAGCAGAATTTAATGCAATGGAGACTAGGAAAACAATATAAAGAGTCAATAGACTGAAGAGTTGGTTCTGTGAAAGACTGAATAAAATTGAAAAAGCCTTCACAAACCTTACCAAAAAGTAAAGAAAAGACTCAAATCCACACAGTTAGGATTGAAAAGAGTGAAATCAAAACAGATCCTGCAAAGGTCCAGAAGATCATCTATACCTACTTCAAGAACTTGTAGTCTAATAAGATGGAAAATGGAGAAAATGGACAGATTCCTAGATACATTTGAATTACCAAATTTGAATCACAAAGATATAAAAATCCTAAATAAGCCAATATCAATCAATGAATTTAAAGATGCAATTAAAGTCTATTGACAAAGAAAATCCCAGACCCTAATGGAATCACCACTGAATTCTATAAGAAATTTAGAGAAGAGCTAATTCCACTACTTCTCAAACTCTTTAATGAAATTGAAAGGGAAGCAATACTCTAAAATTCATTTCTGGAAACAAGCAGTACCCTGATATAAAAAGCACAGAAGACCCAATTTAGAAAGAGAACTACAGGTCAATCTATCTAATTAACATAGATGTAAACATCCTCAATAAGATACTGGCAAACAGAGTCCAGCAAATCATAAAGGAGATTATACATCACAACCAAGTAGTATTCACCTCAGGGATGCAGGGATAGTTCAATATATGCAAACCAAAGAATGTAACACACCATATTAACAGGGCCAAGGATGAAACTATACGACTATATCAATAGACACAATCAAAGTCCAACACCCATTCATGATCAAAACTGTACAGTACTTTGGAATACAAGGTCTTTATCTCAATATGATAAAAGCCATCTGTGGCAAACCAACAGCCAACATTATACTAAATGGACAAAATCTGAAAGTTTTCATTCTAAAATCAGATCAAAGGGAGGATGTTCACTGTCACTATTCTTACTCAATATAGTTCTGGCAACTTCAGCTAGAGCAATTAGACAACAGAAAGAAATAAAAGGAAATAACAATAGAAAAGGAACAATTTAAAATATCATTATTCACGGTTAGCATTATACTACATACAAGTCCTCAAAAACCACACCAAAAGACTTCTACATTTAATAACCAAATTCAGTAGCATAGCTGGATACAAGTCAGCACTCAAAAATCAATAGACTCCCTGTACATGAATAACAAACTCACTGAGAGAGGAATTAGGGAAACAACACCTTGCAAACTAGCCTCCAATCAAATGAAATACCCGGGAATCAATCTAACAAAGGAAGTAAAAAAACTATACTCTGAAAATTATAATACTCTGAAAAAGGAGATTGAAGAGGATACCAGAAAATGGAAACATCCCTTGCTCTTGTGTAGGACGAACCAATATAGTGAAAATGGTCATACTTTCAAAATTTTTATACAGATTTATGCAATCCTGATCAAAATTCCAACAGCATATCTCCCAGAATTGGAAAAAATAATCCTAAAATTCATTTGGAACCAGAGCAGACCTAGAATAGCAAAGGCAATTCTGAAGAATAAAGGCAAGGTAGGGGACAGCACAATTTCAGTCTTGAAATTATACTACAAAACTACTGTGATAAAATCAGCATGGTTCTGGGGGAGAAAAGTCAGACCTGAGGATTAGTGAAGCAGATAAGAAGATGCAGAAACCACTTTAGACATACTTAGCCACCCTATCTTTGACAAAGGTGCTAAACACCTTCCCTGGAAGAAAGATAGCCTTTTCACTAAATAATGCTGGAAGAACTGACTTTGCACATGCCAACATTAAAATTAGACTCATATCTTTCATTATGCATAAAACTAAAATTGAAATGAATCAAAGATCTAAATATTAAAAGACAAGCATTAAATGTGCTGGAAGATTAAATAAGAAGAACTCTTGGAGACATTGGTATAGGCAAAGATTTTGTGAACAGAACACTGACAATACAGGAACTACCACAAAGAATCAACAACAGGGATCTCATCTTACTAAAATCTTTTGCAAAGCAAGAGAAGTCACCGTTAGAGTGCAGAGATTTCCCCAGTGTGGGAAAATATTTTTCAGCTGTGCCACAGACAAAGGATCATTATCTAGAATATATAAATAACTAAAAAAAAAAAATCAGACATCCCATATTTAAAGACTCAATCCAAAAATGGCCATCTAAAATTGATGGATACTTCTCAGATAAAGAAATACAAATGAAAAATAAATATATGAAAAAATGTTGAACATCATTGGTCATTCTTAAAATACAAATTAAAACAATGCTGAGATTCCATTTCACCAAAGAAAAAATGGCTATTATCAAGAAATCAACCAATAACAAATACTTGCATTGCTATGGAGAAAAAGGAACCCTTCTGCACTGTTGGTGGGACTGTAGACTGGTGCAACCATTGCGTAAATCAGTGTGGAGATTCCTCAAAAAACTAAGACTAGAAGTTCCATTTGACTCAGCTATTTCCCTTCTTGTTATCTTCCCAAAAGAACCGAAGTGTCATACCGCAGTAATATAGGTGCACCCATGTTTATAGCGGCTTAGTCTGTAATAGCCAAATCTTGGAAACAGCCCAAATGCTCATCAACTGGCTAATGCATAAAGAAGATACGTTGGGTTTTTTTTTATGTATACAGTGGAGTACAAATCTGCCATAAAGAAGGATAAGCTTGAGACATTTCTAGGTAAATAGATGCACCTTGAGAACCATACTCTTATGTGAAGTAAATTGGAGATACATATGTAAATACTGCATTGTTTCTCTAATGTGAGTGTAAATAAGGACAATAGGTGTTGCAAAATAGAAAGAAGATCTTCAAATGGGAAAGGGAACAAGTGAGGGGAAAGAGAGAAAGGAAAGAAGGGAAAAGTAAAACAATGAGAAAAGAAGAAAAGAAAAAGTGAAAAAATGATCAATATTTGAGGATATGCAGATATTTAGCCTGGCTTACATGTCCCATGATGGGTGCTTATGTCAAAACATCACGTGTTACTGCATATGTATGTCCTTTTTTGTTTTGTGAATTAGTTAAAATAAGTTTGAATTTAAAAATTTGGTTTTGTGTGCAAATAAACATTTGTGAAGTGCTGACACATCATGCCCTCCCGCAATTACAGGGCTTCTCCCGAGAGTTAGTCTCTTCATCTCTGAATGATGTGCCAGGCATAGGATAGTACTGAATTTGTTCAAAAGCATAGTAGAAAGATTTTCTCCCCCAATCAAAATAGTGAGAATCCTAATGATGTGCCCTGTTTGTGGGAGTCAGATGATTCAGGCTGACATGATTCCCAGATTCAACATGAACCTGAGAATGGAAGAAAAGTTATGGCCATGGACAAGCAAGTGGTTGAACAGTGAGTGAACATTACGTGGCCTGCACAGGACCAGCTAAATCATTCTGCTAGAACTCGCATGGATGCTGGCAGAACAGTCACTGCTGCGAGGACCCTATAAGTCTGGGCTGCTTCAGATCTGTGGTTTGCCCAAAGGAGAGTCAAAGAAAACAAAACAAAAAAGTTGTGTGACAGCCAGAGAACTGAAGGCAGTTTCTAAACTCAGGATCGGACCACACTGTGCTGACTCTTGGACCCCCAGTTACAGCAGACAGAGCATTTGTGTTTGTGCGCTCTGCTTATTCTTTTTGGTATCTCTACCTTGAAATGGAGTGCCTTCCAGTGAAAGTTACTGGGCATTCTACATTCTTACTCACCTTGTGGACAGGACTGAAGTGTTGCTTCTCCTGGGTAATCATTCATGGCAAGCAGAAGTAACTGTGCTAGCTGTTAGTCACTGTGAACTTCTAAGCATAACACTCACCATACCACATTACCATGGTTTATCCTTCTGTGTCTTACCCACTGGACTGTCACTGAGCACCATGGGGGAAAGAGTATGACCATTATTTTTATAACTGAAACATCAGCATACTGAGTGTAGATACCCACTCAACATTTTTTTCTGAATAAAAATGCATTGGAAAATAATTTCCCCATATCCTGTACTGATACACAAGATGTCTAAATTCTTGTGACGATTTCACATTAGTAGTGTTTCAACAGATTGGTCCAATTCCCTTGGATCTGTCCAATAAAAACAAAAGAACAATGTAATCACCCACTCTTTTCAGCTTCATTAAGTAGAGAATTGGAGGTAAAACTAGAAGCCAGACAGCACTTGGGAATTTGATGCATGTCTTTTAAAGGGCTTTAAAAGAACAATTACAAAGACTGGGTTCTGTAGTTTAAATGAATCTTAATTGAATCAGTCTGGAAGGAAAAGCTCAAATTAGATTTAAAGGGAAATTTTAAGGGATTCTTCATAATTGAGTAGGTTAATTCAAAACATTCACAGTCTAAGAGTTTCATCCACTCCAGGGACTGGATTGAGAAGACAGAGAACAAGTCAGTAAGAAATACCTCTATAAAATCTAGGCTACAGTTAGTTTTTCTTTCATGAATGGGCTACGTATGCCCTGGAAAATGGAAGAAATTGAGTGATGGGAGTAAGATTAAAGTTGGGTATGCAAAACCAAAGAATTAACAGAGGTTGCACTTTCAATGACAAAATCAATTAGTGCATCCAAAATCATGCTAGCAAACCTAAATAAAGCCTGAAGAGAAGAAGCAACTTTAATTACTTACCCTGGATTATAGCAAACATAGATTTCATAAACACCTAGGATTATTGGTAGGGACATGCTAGGAACACTTAAGAGGGTTGGGGTCACTGGGCACAGTGAACATTCTAGGTACCATGAAGAAGAAAGAAGTATTGGAGATTGAGATGGAAATACAGCATTTCCCTGAAAAAGTAATTGAACAAAGATTCAGTGCCTAAGGTGGACACTGCTTTACTAGACATTGGAAAATTCAGAGATTGAAATGATTAATTTAGCCTATACCATTACATGAATTTTTATTATGTACCCCAAAGCTAGTTGACATAAAGTAGAGTGTAACTGAATTAATAAGGAATTGGTGAATATGCTGAGATAAACCAAAATAACCCCTACACTGAGTAATACTCTTTTGTTGTGAGTAGTCCTGGGATTGAACCTGTGGTTCCATTTATGCTAATTAAGTGCTCTAGCACTGAGTCACAACACCAGCCCTCAAGTATGTACTTAATTGCATTATTATCTCAAGCATCTCTACTATGCCAAACTCTTTACAAAAGCTTCTAGTGATATATTTCATGCTTTCTACTTTACTATGCTATGAAATGGGTAGAGAAAAAAAATCTTACTCTCATTTTACATATGAAGAAATTGAAATTTACACCAGAAATGTTACAGTCAGGGTTAAAAGTTTAAAAAAAATGGGATGCTTCCTTATATATCTCAAACTAATAACACAGGGTAATGAGGAAAGGAACGAGTAGGTCACAGGAGTAACCAGAACCACATGATGTGACACGTGGCTTCGAAGAGTTTGGAAATATACTATAGATACTCAATAATGATTACTTCATAATTTGCTATTTAAAATAGGGTCTTCCTCAGACCTGTTGAAAATCTCATTTCAGTCATTTTTATCTAAATGTTGTGCTGATTCACACACAATTTTGTAGCAGAATCTCAAGTCACTTTCTACTTTCATCTTTCCTTCACCTGCCCACAGGATGGAAGATGGAGATGACTCCATGTTCAAGACTTGGTGTAATATTCCCCACCCCACCAAATGTAGGCTTGAATTGTTGACTCACATTTAACAATTATGATGCATCTGAAGTGATAGGATGCCACTTATGATTAGCTTCTTAGAAGACTTTACTTTCTATCCTAATCATTTTCCCTCATTTATCCTTTTATGGGATATAAACCCTCACAGTATGGGGGAATCTTGGGGAGACCCAAATGGACAGTAATAAGAGCCTACAAACTGCATGTATCTCAGCTTGGTGGTACATGCTGTCTTGTAGGATGAGATTTCAAATGAGACCATATAAACTTGGCTAGAATCACATTAGGGACTCTGAATCCAACACACTCAATTAACTCTGGGAAGGGTCAAAATTCTTACTCATTTTAATCATGAGATAATAAGTTTTTTGTTTGAAGCTGATAAGTTTGGAGCCAAATTGTTACAGAATGCTAGGCAGCTAATATAAATATCGAAGGTTAAAAGGAGACTTTAAGAATACATCAAGTGCTAAACTTAACAGCTAATATTGTTTTATTTGTTTTTCCTAGCAGGAACTTGGTGCTACATGAAGAGAATAGGATTCAGCAAGGTTAGAGCAAGGCTCATAGATTTTTATTTCCTAAGGGCTGCATGGATGATTCTGAAGTTTATCACAGGGTGATTGGAAATGTCAAGGCCTAGAGAGCGTAAGAGCTGAGGTTCAGTTTTAGCTGTGTCATACACTGGGATTGTGATATAAAGCATTTTGTTTAAGAACTCTGAGTTTAACCCCCACATATATTAATGAAAGGATTCTACCTCCCCTTCAAAGACATTGGCAGGATCAATGGAGAAAATTGAAACAAAAGATTCAGTATTTGGCTTGTAGTAGGCAATCAACAAAGCCTCATTTTTTCCCATGATTAGCTGAGTTACCCTGGGCTACAAATGTTAATATAAGAGGAACCAAGTTAGAAACAAAGCTGTAGGAATATGATGTTACTTATCTTGTTTCTCAGGGACTGAAAAAACTAACATCTGATATTTTTTCTCTCTCAGATCAAAAAGAATAGAGCAGTTGAGAAAATAAGATTAGGTCAGAAGTTCGAGTGGCCACCCAAAATTTCTCAATCCTCAGAAAAAAGTGCTATTATTGATAATAACAAAGCTTTTTTTCTTTTTTTAGTCAAGTAGACTCTGAAAGGGCTAAAACTGCATGTGTATGTGTATGTGTGCACAAGTATATCCCACACTGCACCCTAACTAGACAGTGAGTGGGTTAAATATTTTTCCTTTAAATACACAGAAGCTGCTGGCCCAAGGAGCTGCCTGCCCATATTTATCACTCTCAAAGCAGGGCACCAATCACTTCTAACAGATGTTGTGAAGTTACAGGAAAACAAAGGCTTATGTCACCAGAAAGCTCCTAAGCCACACTGCACAATGCATTCAAAGTAAAAGTGCTTCATCTTTGTATCTCACCATGATAACTTCCTCTGCCCAGAGCCCCCAGATCGCGAGGGCTCTTCCTGCAAGCGCTCTGCCTACCTCGATCACTGCTTTCCCTCTGCTTTTTCCTCCTTGCTGCAACTAAAGAATCCCACTTAGGTGCCATGTGACCTTTGGTTTTCTTCCACTTGGGGGCATGCAAGTAACAATAGTGACTATTGAAGAACAAAGACGCCAGTCTGAAAGGGCAGGAGCCTGAATATATCCAGGGTTTGGCTTGGAAGAGTCCAAAGATTTGTCTGGATTCTTACTTGTTGTCTATGTTTCACTACATCAGGCATCTTTATCTTTTGAGAGGATCTAAATTCATGAAGCTATCAAGAAGATTAAGGAATGTTCATGTAAACCCTGGTACCTGATAAGATCTCTTTAAATGTTTATTATTATTATAGTTACAATTTCTATTATATTTTATTTTTGTATGTCAGTCAGTGTATATTAATATATATCCCAATGCAGTCATTGAGATAAGTGAATGAGATAACCTACATAGCATACCTATCACAGGCCTGGTATGCTATACAACTTCAATAAAAATTATTTCAATTTCCCTATTTTCTGTTGACTTTTCTTAAGAAATAATTCAAAAGTAGAAAGTCATGTCTGTAAAATAACAAAAAGTGACCGACAAGCATTACTGCCCTCTTTAAATCATTCTATGAAGTCTAATGTGGGTAACTGAAAACAGTCTCAAAACCTTCAGATTGCCCCTGACATTGTTCTCTTATTTGTGACATTTCCTGGAAGTTCTAGTTTCTTCTACTTTTTAAGCTATTATCTGACTTTTCTCTATAAGAATTAAAACAAAGGAAGAAGACAAAGAAAATTTTTAAAAAATCCTGAAAATAAGTAGAATTTGTCAGTGCTTAGGCCCTACACATTATAGATGGTCAACAGGCATGTTATACATCAGCTTCACAATGAATAAAATACAGACTCTGTGTACCCTGATTTACTTGAAAGAAATCACACTGACATTGTGTTCACCCAACAAATTTTATGTGACAAAGGCCAAAAGATTTTACCGTAGATCTCTGCCTCTATTTCATAATGTAAAAGTGTTTGGGGAGATGTAGCTGTTCAACCAACATCTACAATTTTCAACCCCTGTTTCATATAGAAATAAACCAGTAACTGAATTCTGACCAATAGAAAGTGCAATTGCTGTCACTTCCTGGTTAAAAGCCCCTCATCAACCTCCTATATGACCTCCCTCCATTCTTCCACTTCCTCATCTGCTTGTTATATGTTAACGATAAGTTCAGAATTAAAAACCAAGCTTGTAAGTTGATAGATCCTCCATAAGTCAGGTCCTTAAATAAATGTATGCAGTACATTTACTGTTAACACTACCAGTCAAAATTCATATGAGCAAGAGATTTATCTTTATTTTTATAGGACATTAAGATTCTGTGTTTTATTCATTAAGAGGCTGGTGTATAACATGTCTATTGACCATCTATAATGTATAGGGTCTAGGCATTGACTCTAAGATCATAGAGGAGGAGAAAAAAATAATTTTATAGACAAGTACAATACAAATACATTGAATGTTGTGTCTAAGCACGTGGATAATGTTGGCTGACACTGAGTCTGGGGACAGCAGTGCCTCAGTCAGGAAAGCAACAGTGGAGATCTGAGAGCATAGCGGATTCCAGCCAAGTGTTCAACCAGAAATCTCTACAAGCTATGTGCAGAATATCTACCTACTGACTTCAAGTGGTGTGGAACTTAAACAGTATCCAGTGGCCATTCCTTTGATGCTATTTCACAGACATAATTCAGGTTTACAAAAAAATCGTATTTCTTTGGTATGATTCAGTCACAGGCTAAAGTCACTGCTGTGAATGACAGCGTATGGAGTTCGCTGGACATGTTATGAGGGCTTTTCTTTCCTTTAAGGCTATTCAGCTGCAGAGTATAGAATAAGATCAGGTTATAACTGCCTTTCTACTATATCAAGACACCTTATCCAAGAACAAAACCAATGCATAGAAAAATCAGGCCTGAGAAATGAAGAGAGGCAACCATGCCATATGAGTGTTTTCAAACGTGTAAGCCTTATTTTCCTCTTTAGAACACTTTGAGCTATTTCTGTTATGTGTAACCTAAAGGATCCCAGGGTATATGAATTTACCTGTCTATTAGGTTTGTTTGCTGATTCTTATAATACAACATTTTTTTTCTTGTAACATGTTTGAATTCCACGTAGTAAAGTGAAAAAAGAGATTTTTACTTTGTCATTTAATAATCATTGACAAATTACCTAATTTGGTTGAGTTCAAGCATACATTCATTATATGTATTGATAGAAACATAATGGTATCTCAAGTTGCTGGGATGAAGAAACGAGATTGATAGACTGAAGTTATAACACATGAATGAACTAATATCATGACATAGATGCTACTTGCTTCAGAAACGATGGATCAAATAAATTACGAGGTATGCAAGTGAGCAAAAAATCCAAAAGAAAAGACTGTGCAGGTTGTAGAAACTGATATAAGAAGGTGATATTGAACAGGTGAAGTGAGAGAAACACATGTAATGCAAGTGCTAGACAGACGCAGGGATACTAATCCCTTAGAAGGACAGAGAAATTCTATCTGGCCAGTGCATCTGGAGGTATTTTAGGGCATTTCCACCACAAAACTGGGGCCAGAGTAAACTGCTATGCAAGGCACAACAGTGGTCACACACCAAGGAAAGACGCAGTGAAGTTTCACTCTAGTCCAAGCCCTGGTGAGGGGAGTTAAGTCATTTATTAGAAATTATCAAACTCCTAAAGAAGCATGAAATACTGGGTATAGAATTCAAATTACTCTATTTGAATTGCTTAGTAAAAATATATACAATTTAAACCTAAACAGTATATACAATGTAAAATGTCTAACCTGTTATCAACAAATTAATTTTCTCAGATCTGGCACAACCCTGGGACATCCAGCAGAGTAAATGCCATTTTCAAAATCTAAGATTCTCCTATCAATGCCTAAAATAAAAATGCTCCATATGAGAACACTTACTTTAATATCAATATTTGGACATCACTTGGACATTACTTTTCTTTTAATATAGGCAAGACAGATCACTAATTAAATGAATGCAGAAAACATTAATATGGATAAAGATGAATTTCATAAATGATAAAATGAATAATTCAGCAGAAAAATCCTTGAACTACATGTACTTAAAGCATAGCCTACAGTTGTAAAAGCAAAAATGACAATTGATTACCGAAAGAATGCTGAAACAACTTTGTAAGAAAATATAAAGCAAAGGTGAATAAGAACTAAAGATATAAAATGAAGATTTGCAAATATTCTGTAACAGATCAGATAGTAAATATTTTAATTTTGCATATGATAGTTTATAATGTTTTCTCTCTATATAACACTTTATGTTGTTATTTTGTATACAACATTATTAATCATATATGTTAGTTATGCTCTATATTAAAGATTTGAAACATAACATCCTTAGCTTACTGGTCACACAGTAGAAGCCCAAACCACAGGTAGGTTTCCTTTTATAGGCTTTGTCTAATGAGTTATAATTTGTCAAACCATGATCTAATAGATGAGAATGTTATTAATCACAGATAGTCATTAATCCAATTAAAGTTAATATAGCTCAAACTGAGTAATTTTACACATACTTTCTGAGCTGATATGGAAAATGTATCAAAACCGATCACATGAAAACTCATAAAGCAAATCTCAAATTATATAAAACCAATACATGAAGACTTAATTTCTAACGTAAAGCTTTAATATTAAAGATTGTAAAAGAAAGCACAACCATGCAAGCATTTAAAAATTTAAACCAAAATCTACCATTAAAAAAAAGATCATAATACAAATTTCATAATACTATGACTTAAATTAATATATAAACAGTAATTTAAAATGAAAATCCACATACTTAAGTGTATATATTGAAATCAAAATAAGATTAAAATTTTACAAAATAGTTAATTATACTACTAACATCCTATTAAGAATGTTATACCAAAATCTATAATAAATACTACGTAAGGGTAAAAAACAGCTCAAAGAGCAAAAGTAATTGGGAAGGGAAAAGGGGGAAAGAGGGAAGGGAAAAGGAAAAATATAAATATGTATATATGTATGTGTAAGATGACTAAAACGAACATACTGCTGAATGTATTAGTTATTGAGAAAGAACAGTTAATACACATATGATTAGATCAATTTTACATGTCTATATTTGTTAATGTAAACAACCATTTTGAAGATAATGAGACACAATATTGCAACCATTGTCAAGTTTCTATCATCCTGTTTTGTAAACCTGTAATGTTACTGTTGTGCATTTACTCTAGTCGTTTGTTTATCTCTTTTGCTTTTTGTCTTTCTTATGTGTGTCTTTTTTTCCTCTTAAATAAAAAAAGATGCTATAATTTTGCCTAAAATCAGGAAGCTCGGGTCGGGGACACAGCGCGGTGGCACAGACGACTGCCTGGCAAACATAGGGCCCTGAGTTTGATCCCTGGTATCAATAAACAGATAAATAAATAAATAAATATAAATATAAAGTCAGAACCTCTCCAGCTATGTCCAGTCTTACATTTCTTCCTTGTCAGAGTACTAAACATGCTTTATGCCCAGTGAGCCATGAGAGAGGATGATGTAAGGATTAAAAAGAAGAAATAAATTGACCTTATAATAAATCGATGAAAATATGGGGCCGGGGATTTAGCTCAGTGACCTAAGCGCCTGCCTGGCAGGCACGAGGTTGTGAGTTCAATCCCTGGTACCAAAACAAATAAATAAATACATAAACACATAAATTGATGCAAATATAAAAATAAATAGAATAAATGGTTAGATAGAAAATTAGGAAATATGAAAATAAATAGAATAAATGGTTAGGTTAGAAAATAAATAGAATAAATAGACAAGTGGATCAAAATTCATAGAGACAGTGTGAAAATAGAGGGTTGATCATGTTTCTGTATGTCAGCAAAAATTAATTAAATTGAATTACCATTGTGAATACAGAAGGCACCCAAAGTAATCTGAATCATGAAAATATTTCACATTTTGAAATAAAACATTTAATGTTTTATAAAAGTGTAAAGACTACCACAAATTAGTTCTTAATCAGAACAAATTTTTATGTGATCTAACAAGCTGATATGTAAATTCTGTAGGAAAATGAATGTCCAAGTAGAGGCATATAAAACTGTAAGATCAAATGGGAAGGAAGAAAGATGTTTCATTAAAGTTTAAATATTATAAACTGATAGAAATAAAAAGAGAGTAACAAGTTGAGGCAGTGACCAAAGAATAGTTACAAGAAACATAGTAGAAAACGTAGAAAAAATATCTGTTTACTATATAGGTGTACACATAAACAAGACCCATGATATATAACAACTATGACATGAAAATAGTGCAAGAGTGATTGATCATCTATGTATGAAACATAAACTAGATCACTATGTGACATTAAACTCTTACACTCATATCAAGTATACATGAGGACGCAGACTTAGTTACACAATATATTAAATGAACAAAGACTAACATAGAAATAAAATACAAATATAAACATTTTTAAATTTAAAAAATGCCTTTTTCAGAATCAGTCTTTGTATGATTTGTCAAATAGAGATAAAAGAAGCACAAGAAGTTCTAATAAAATTGATTACACTAAAATTAAACAATCAGTGTAAAATCAGCAAAATTCTTATTTGAATAAGCAAAATCAGAACACAACTCAGTCTGAATGTAAATGTCATATACTTATAACAATAAGAAATTAAGTTTATAGACATGAGAAATGCTGCGAATCAGTGTTAGCTAAAGGAAGTCACCCACGAGGATGTGGGAAATAAATGTATAAACAATACACCAATTAAAAAATAGAATACTCAGAAAAATGCTTAATCGCACTAGCAGTGCAGGAAGCACAAATTTAAGAAGTTGGATATATAACTTTTTTACCTAATGGTATATAAATTTTAAGTATAACAATTATTAACAAATTTAACTCAATTTTTTAAAGACTTACAAATGCAAGTTCAGCAATTTTTAAAAAACACTGGAAATAAAACTATCACCATTATAAAGACTGCACATAGAAGAACATATCTAAAGGTCTTAGTAACAGCCAAAAAATCTGACACATGTAAACGACATTCAAAGGCAGCAAAGGTGCATGTATAAATTCTGACAGACTGAGGCAATCCTTGAAACTAGAAGTTAGGTATTGTTTTGTGTAAGAATTTACACAAATGTTTGCTATATAAAAAGCAATATGAAATCTCAATGATATCCATTTTTCATGAATGTAGTAGAAAGTGAGAATGATCTACATACACATATCTGTAATATTTACACACATAATTAGCATTTTGTTAAATGTGGTAATGCTTACACACTTAGATATTGCACTTATCTTTTTTAACATAATTAAAGTGTGTAAAACGAAAGTTACCCTTAAGTATCCAGCACCATACTTGGCTCAGGATAACCATGATAATGTCTAATAACAACATAATATTTAGTGAGCACCAGACTGAGCCCCTTGCAGTGCCAAACTCTGTCCCATAAATTATTAGATATGTATATTCAGTCATGATAACAATGTTAAAAGGTTGTTTTTATTATTTTCATTTGAAAGATGAACCATAAAGAACCAACAGACTAGGGTTGGATGATAGCACTTCCTTACATACTATGCAATAATGTGTCTCAAAGGCAGGAATTTCACCAGTTTTATTTCTCCTTGCTTCCTTTCCAGAATGCATCTAGATAACAGACATTGATAGTAGGTATAACCAAATGGTACTTTAGAATTCACAGAGACGTTTATAATAGATGAATTTTATATTATTTGCACGACAACCTAATGATACCAGGAGAAAGCAATGAGACTTTTGTTTGCAAGGAAAATGACTACTTCAAGATAACGAAGTTAAGCAATGTTAAAACCTGGACTCGAATGCACCTCTTCTTTTGAAACCCAGTCTGTCTCATTTTCTAAGTTACATATTTCCTTCAAGGACTCCTGTGATGTTGTTACCATATGGAACCATAATGAAAAAAGCCTTTGAGACACCTGTGAGCAGTGTGTGAAGGTGACTTGGAAAAACGTGTGCTATTGACCATACCGGTGTGAGGGATCACCTAAAAAGAATCGCTGTGCAGTGCCTTGGGGATCCTGTTAGGAAAAGAGGGAGGTTAACCCGAACCCAGACACTTCCAGAGATCCTGAGCCATAAAGACAGCAGGAGGATGGAAAAAGAAAGTTATCAAGAAGTAGATGAGTTCTCAAGATTCCCCTGTGAGACTGTGAGATTCAATTCTTACTTCCTTACAGGAAGTAGCTACGTCACAGCACACTTTAGATTCTGAAACTTGATGACTCCTGGGATCCCAGCACTTCCCACATCGTGCTTCATATGGGAAGTACTCAAGCTATTGGCCCAAGGGTCAAATTGCACAAGATGAAGAAAACAGAAAGAAAAACGAAAATCAAAGCCTCAATCAAAGCATGAATGTAGACAGGAGCTGATCTGGACATAGTGGCTAGGAAAGTATCAAATAAAGAAAAGTGGGAGTTAAAGAGCCCTGAAGGGCAGCGGAAGGTACTTACAACACACTAGAGAAAATTCAATAGGTAAGAAGTGACAAAAGACAGAATCAAAGGTGGATAGAAAGGAAGAACGTTAAAGGTGTGTGGAGAAAGGATTCCATGTGTGACATTCTGATGGGCACTTCCCACTCCAAAGATTCCAGATGGGTCTCTCAAGGTTTTATTAGACAGTCACGGCAGTTTGATCTCTACCAAAGCCCAGTCCTGTTTCCTCTGCATTTCCATTAGGGGTTTTGATCATTGTTAACATCTTGCACCACAAATTTTATTTCTCCTAGGGAACTAACATTGATGTTGCTTGGGGGCCACCTAGAGGGTTGCTAGAGCACAGCTTTGGATATGTCTGGGTGAGTTGAAGATACTTGACCTTGGGGCCCATAACTGCTCTCTTGGCCCTTACTCTGTGATGCTGTTCCCTTGCCCTGTTTTATGGCTACCATAAGCTGAGCCATTTTCCTCTACCATGAGCTGCTGTTCCTGCCTTGGACTCAATTGGCTATTGACTGAATCCCATGAATTCATGAGTTAAATTAAACCTTTCCTCCTTTAAATTGTGAGTGTCAGGTATTTGGTCCCATAAAGGAAAGATGACCAATTCAGAAAATTGGTATCAGAGAAGTGGGGTCATTATTGTGACTGTATGGTTCAGAACTCTTTGTAACTGGCTTGCAAGAGGGGTTGAAAAGTTTGGAGAAGCAGATTAGATAAAAGCTAAAATTCTGTGAGCACAGCTGGATCAGAGACTCTGATCAGAGCATAGAAGACCAGAAAGTTGACAGAAATGGGAAAGGTAAAGTCCAGGTCTGTATGTTTCTGTAGGGAATTAGACTAGAGGTCTGGCATGTTACATACTAGCAAAAATTTTATTTATATTTTGTCCACATTCTGAGAATTTCTGGAAGACTAAGTGTAAAGGCAGTGTACTAACAGTTCTGATAGAAGAAATTTCAAGGCAGTCCAGAATTCAGGCTATAGAATGGATATTTTGGTTGCTTTTAGGCAAATAGTGACAATTGTGAGCAGAAACCATAAGAAAAAATATTGAAAAATTGAGATTTTTGCAAAAAAAAAAAGGATGAAAGATGCTCACCTCATGGCATTCAAGAAACAAAGGGAAAAGGGAAAAACCAGGGGTGGAGATGTACCCTCCAAATTACCTTCCAAATGGAGGACCCCCAGTAATACATTTTTTTTAACCAAATCACTCTTCTAACAGCACATTTCATTATGATCTCATCAGTGAATCAGTTCACTAAGAAAAATGGAACCTTCGTGACCAAATTGCCTTCCAAAAGCCCCACTTATGGACACAAGAGAGTTTTTAGGAACACCGTAGTTCTCAACAATAACAAGCCCAATAGCAAAAACTCACTTGCCAAGGTTTCTCTGCTCCTCCTACCAAATGTCAAAATTGACAGCAAGAGAAACAAATACTGAACTTTCAGTAAGAAACAATTTTTCATGGAGACTTTGGATCTAGTTGATAACAGACCACTTGGAACTTTTCTGTCTCAAAAGGACCTGTGAACTGTGCTCACAGAAATATATATTTCCAGGTATAAATTTGCTTTCATTAGCCACTAGTCCTTAGCCAACACCATAGTCCAATGAGTTGGTAAGCATTTAACACAATTAAAAGACTCTATATACTATCTCGTGGGACACACTTTGCAGAAAAGTAGAGGGAGTAGGTTGCTGACTTTGGGATCATGTGGCTACATTTTGCTGCACTATCTTAGAATCTCAATGGTCCTGAGGAGGCACAGATGTAAAGAGACGGTGACTTTAGTGCACTGGGTGGTATCTTTCAGGGTGGCATCTACATTGTGAGTAAAACTGTTTACTGAGCTTCTAACAGCAATAAAACATGCTACAGGAATGGGAATATAGTTGAGCGCCACAGTACCTCCTGGCAAACATGAGGTTGTAAGTTCTATCCCTGGTACAAAATAAATAGATAAATAAAGAAAAGAAAAGAAAAGAAAAGAAAAGAAAAGGAAAGAAAACTTGCAGCAGTGATTTGAAGTAGATACAGCATGTACAGTGACCCACAGAAGAAATCTGTGTCTCCCATCTTTGCAACTGTAGGTTTTGCAGGGCTAGATGTCCTGGTTTCCAAACATGGAGAAGTGCAACGGAGTGGACAGGAGCCGGGCGATGGTAGACGTGGACATATGCTATCCTAATACTTTCATCATAGGGAATCATTGATCATTTGTGGGGAGTACAGCTCAAAGATAGTTAGCAACAGCTTCTTGGTATTTAACTAAATATTTCCTCTTTAGATTTATATATGCTAATTTTCCAAAAGCAATTTATATATGATAGACTATTGTTTTATAACATTTTATTCACAGTACTGTGTATGCAATTTTAATAATGCATCCAACAATATAATATTTGAAGTTCCATTAATTTCTAAAACCTAAGCAGCCTACTATATTTCTCTCATTTTTATGTCGAATTTCACTCCCAATCTCTGTGCAGAGCAGTTTAAGAATTTGTCCCACAGAGAAGAGCTTGTAAGATTCCCGGGATATACTTGAAGAGGATTCCTGTTCACTAAAAACTTTGCCGTAACCCCAAATGTGGCATACTGCTACAATTCAGGGACATATTGAAACCAGAATAAATTTATTATAACAGTTTATTAATCTTATTTCAAGTGTTTTTGGTTTACGAATTTAAATAGCACCCGCTATTCTTGAATCTTCCTGTTTAGCCTCAAGAGAAAATCTAACTCCAGGTAAAACAGGCTGAAGCAGATGGGGCCTTCAAAACCAATCTCTGGTGGTCCATTTCCCTATCTTAATTATTGGGTGTAGAAACAATTGCACAACATGGAAAAATAAAATTTAAATAATTCTCCTTCTAGTTTGTGCTTGTAATAAATTATACTTATGCCTAATTATTCCAACCACCAGGTCATAGTAGGAGGAAAATGGCAAAGCAGTTTTAAAATAAGTTGTAGCTGAGATCCTCAGTATATTAAGGAAATTAACTATGAGACAGTACGAAATGTCAGTTTGCACATTATCAAGGATAGTGGTCTAGTCTTTGGCTTTTCTGATTTGTATCCTTATTCTTGTTTGTATTTGTTCTTTTGTCCCCAAACACATAAATGATAGGTCATGTCAGAAACCTTGATCGTGATAATACTGAAACAAAAGAGAAGATCTTCTAAGAGCTCCAAGAAACACAGTCATTCTTCTCCCTCTCAGATAGTCTTTCAAGAGACAGTAGAAGTAAGGATGATACGATTTTCTTTAAGGCTGGTTCTTGTTTGGCTTTCCGCTGGTTACCTGAATCCTAGACAGCATGCATTTGTCCCTCTGAGACAGTCTCTGAAGGAAATGTGGCTAGCCCCTGCACCATCTAGGAAAATGAGAAAAAAGACATTATAAACAAATGCTATGACCAAGTGCACATCTTAATTTCTTCAAGATACTATGACAAAACCCCATACACTGGTGGCTTAAACAACATAAATTTCTCATAAACCAGGAAGCTTGAAGTTCAAAATTAAAGTACTAAAGGATTCTGTGAGTGCTTAAGTCTGCTTTCTGATTCAAAAAGAGAAACTTGTTACTGTGTCCCCACATAAAGCAGGGAAAGAGTATTATGTAAGGGTACTAATGCCATCAGGAAGGCTCTGTGATCATGACGTAATCACCTCCCAATAACATTCATCTTAATACCATCACTCTGGGGATTAGGATTTCAACAGAAACACTGTATTTTGAGGGGGCACAGACGTTCAGATTATGACTGTGCTAAATATTCTCTGGCCCCAAAAGGCATTATTGTAAATGTTAAACAGGTTGATTGGTAGTTTAGAAAAATTATTTATTCTTTAAATTCATATTTTTCTCTCATATATGGACAAAATAACACCTACCTCTCAGAGTATCTACAAGAACAGTATAATAATTCATAAAAGATACTAATCAGTTTATGTGACTTTTATACTAGATTTATGTAAAGTTTTAAATTAATAAATTCCATTAGAAGTCTAGAATCAGACAAAACTGTTTTTTTAAAATTTACTAATTTAATTCTCATGTGAAACTCATGATTCAATATACAGTTCAGGACACAGTACACAGGTAAGAAATAAAAGGGTGGAGAAATCTTGGGACTTGATGAGATCAGTAGTTGACAAGGAGGTGGCACTTAGATAGGGGCTTTGTGTTTGCAGTCTCCTGTCAAAAACCATCCTTGTGCTCAGCCAGCACAACCTACATCACACCAAGCAGAGGCACCTCCTCTCCTCTGCTGTGTGATCTGAACATCAGTACTGCAAGTATCAAAAGCCACAGTGTACTGGAACCCAGTTGTTTTTTTCCTCCACAGGCAAAACAAGGGGCCAGGGCTTGCTTGGAGGCAGAATGCTGGCCGCACATTTGTAAGCTCCTGTCTTCAATACTTAGCACTGCAAGTAAATAAATAAATGCTCCACCTGTAATGAACTGGGCTCTGCTGCCTCACAAACTTTGATTTATTAAGACATTCAACCAATGGTCTTTAGGCAGCTTTCACATACTATGTGCACATATATTGAATAACAACATCATCCATAAGCATGCAGACATACTTTGTATAAGAATTGTTTATCTATATAGGTTTCATTAAGATTTTAAGTAAATTTAAGTAAATTTGCAAGAACCACCTTAAGCTTCATCTATTTACCAGTTCTTTCTCACTGTGATGCTAGCTATTCCCTTTGACTGATAAAGGCAGAATATGTACAATACCAATGCAAATGTTATGCTTGCTTATACTGCAAATTTGTTAGTTCATCAAGTGACACACTAGCCTCTTATGTGCATTTTCTCTAGCTTTAGCTTTCAAGAATGGAGGTAGTGTGCCTTTTCATGCAAGAATATTTAAAAACAGTCTGAGACTTTAATTATTTTTGTCCATAATATCCGTTATGAAAATGAAAGAAATTCAGCCTCTGTAGCTCTCTCTGACTGTACAAGCATTGCAATGACCTCTGTGAAATGCTATGTGGTTGTAGAGGGAGGAGTTTAATTTCCCTCACAGAAATTTCAAGGAAAAAAAAACATCATTTTCTTGGCTGACTACTGCCTGCAGTGCTCACCCCATAACTAATGCACCTTTTCATTTGGTTGATTTCCTATCCACTGCCCTCAAATATTATTCTCCTCCCACCTCATCTTCCATCTCCAGCCTTCCCATCCTGCTTGGCCCAACTTCTGCAGATAGAGCACAGTCATACAGAATCACAAAATAAGTTCTTTCTTGAGACTTGCTTTGCACTCATCCTATGTCTGCTCCATGGGAATTAAATTGAAAACATATGAGAATGAAATTGCACCACTCTTGTCTTTACTTTCTTATTTCTTTTTTGTGCAGTGAATGTGTATTTTCTTACAGAAATTCGCAGGTGTGTATGTGAGTGAATAGGAATAATCTCTAAATTATACAGTAGGCATGTATTTATGAGAGAAATCCTGATAGAATTATTTATTGCAGAGGTACAGTTTTTAGATGTCATACACAAAATGTATGTATTGAAAACATGAGAATAGAGACAAAATATGTGTATGTACATATGCAGGTGCATATGTCATCTGGTAATTCAATAAACAAGAGTCCTTCTGTGGTAGGCAGGTGGTTAATTTTTGGGATAGAGAGATAGGTAATGATAGTCTTTGCCCTCATGAGACTCCCTTGCAGAAAAGGAAATAGACATATCAAAGAATGAAATGCTGTTTGAAAAGTTATCTGCCACTCCCCCAGACACAGCCAGGCACTGCATGAAACTTCTCCTCTCTGACCAAGTCACTTTTCTAATAATGGGCAGGGATCAATGAGTTCCAATACTAGTCCAAAATCAAATAATTCATTACTGGTAAAGGCAGTTCACATTCTACAACTATAAAAGAGGGGAGTAACAGTCCTTCCCCAAGAGAGATAATTTGCAAAACATTATAAACCGTTTCTTTAAAAAGAGATGAAAAATTCTGAAACATTAGCTTAGGATGGGAAAAAATATTTTGCTATTGGTCTTCTCTTTCCAAATAATTCTAGTGAATAAGAGTAAAACTGCAATGTTTCTTGTTTCTCTTGGGAATGTTTGTTTCATTTTTTTTTCCACTCAATAAGACAACCTCCCAACAAATACAAAGGTAAATCTATTAGCACACACACACACACACACACACACAAACACACACACACACACATTTTCATAGCACAAATTGTCCTTGGACATGAGAAACTTTTAATACAAAAGTTTCCCTGAAGTCATATCAGAAAAAGACCTTGACATGCCTGAGAAAGTTAGTGTAGGTGAAAATTTAAAAACCACTTATGGAGAAAAGAAGGAAAAGCAGACACATGTCCAGGGCGTGTGCTGTGTGTGCACGTAGCAGCTTAAAGACTGATGTTTAGAAGGCTGTTCTATAAAAGAGAAAATCTTTACTGGATTGAAACTAATCCCTTAATCCCTTCCATTTGTACATCAATTTACAGTTCTCCAAGCACTTTCCAACCATTATAGCATTTAATCTTCACAAAAGCCAGGAAAGAACACAGGACAGGGATTAATCTGTCCTTTTTAATGTAAAAGAGAGGTGTGATTTGGACAAGGTCACAGAGACAGGAAGGGTTAAAGATACCAGGGCCTTTAGTTTCATGGCCTCTCATTGCTTTTTCAAATTTGGATGCAGATATTAATTTTACCCACAGAAGGAAACAAGTAAACAAATGGTAGTCTTGTGTTTTGTGTCAAGATGTTACCTAAGGTCAAAACTGAGTCCTCCTAAGATTCTGCTTATTCTTCCATGTAGGTTCAGTCACAGGAGTAGAAAACCATGATGTAAGCACCTGTATTTGCATACAATGGTGTGATTCCATTCCAGAACACAATAACAGGTTTGTCCTGCAACTTAATCAACTATCATAGAGCAGATTGTCCATTTCTGGTGACAAATTCTTTGAAGCAAGACCTTGTCAATCTTGAAGGATGTGTGATGTCTTCTTACAGACAAGTACACACATGGTTTCGCATTCCAGTCCTGCAATAAATAATCAGTGCACAAGCCTTTAATGTACTGCAGCTTTGACCTTCAAAACTAATGAAACTCTGTTAATGAAGCTCTCCAGTGGGGTTTTCAAAGTGGCCACTCTGTACGGTAACCACCTGAGTTCCAACAGAAAACTAAAATCGAGGGGCTTCCATCTCAGTTCTAGTCCATGACTGCCCTATCCCCTTGAGCTTCTTAATCAGAATAAGCATCTGTTTATTCAGCAACTGTCACTTGAGATCCTGCTACTTATCATTTATAGGCTAAAAGTACCTGGAGTAGACATATATGAAAAAGAATATTTTTGAAAGAGAGAGAGATAAGGGCTGTAACAGGTATGCTCAGAGGCTCTCAGATGACCAAGTAGAGAATTCCTAAACAAGGGTAGGTAAAAAAAATGATCAACTAGAGACAATAACAGCCTAGTCACCAGTAAGTCCTCCTGGATGGTTGCACTTACCCCTTTGTGAAAAATCTCTGCAAAAAAAAAAATCCTTGAGGTGAATCAGTACCATGTTTGGGCCACGACTGCTGGGGGTCAGCCAGACCCCAGCCTTTTCCCATGAATCAGTGCCATTTGTGGACTGCAGGGAAAGAGAACCAGAATTCACCAAGAAGCAAGCCCTCCCTGCAAACCAGCACCATGTTCAGGCTGCCGCTGCTGGGGGAACAGCCAGACCACAGTCCCTTCAAGCACACAGACTGGGAAACAAGAAGACCCAACACCCCCAGCCCTGGTAAGCAACCAGCTGATTTGGAGAAACACAGGCTGCGATGACAGCTATTCAGGTGAAATACAATTAGATGCTTATAGTGTTTGGTGCTTCACTGACTTTGCAGGTCTAGGGCCAGTGGTCTGATCATCTACACAGAGGATAATGGTACGCAGTGTGGCATCTATGGGGGATCTCCTTCTGAGTGTGGTAGCCATTGTTAATTCCCTATTATCTTGTTTTGAGGTCCTGTATCATTTTCATTGCTTTGTTGGTTTGGGTTTTATTGTTTTATTCTAAGGTATAGGAAGCTATTTCAAAGATAGCAAAATATATCATGGTAGCCAGTTTGGATTTACTATTGTCTTGTTTTGAAGTCCTTTATTCTACTCATTGTTTTGTTTTTATTGGTTCTATTCCATTTTGTTTTGTTTGATTTTTACTATGTCTGAGGATATCTGCAGCTATTTTGAAAACAAAAAGAGGCATTATGGTAACCATTGTTGATTTCATGTTGTTTTGAAGTCCTGTGTCACTTACACTGGTTTGTTTTGATTGACTTTACTGTATTTTGTTTTGCTTGGTTTTACCCTCTTTAAAATAAAAGAAAAAAAAGAAAAAACAATCTTCAGAAAAGATGCTGTAGAAGAAATAATAATTGTACCAAGGTCAATAAGTGCTGAAAATTCACCAGGTACACAAAGACGAAAGTGTATGTTCCACGAACTGTTAATGGAAAATCACAGAAAATAGAAAGAACATACACACAGAACTGAACATAATTTTTATGACAGTGGATGGAAGGCATTGAACATGTAGGAGGTTCTGGCATAGAAATGAGGCCTCAGATCACAAGGACGTTTGTTTGTTTATTTATTTATTTATTTATATATTTATTTATTTTTGTGGCACCGGGGGTCGAACTCACAACTTTGCCCCTGCCAGGCAGGTGCTTAAACCACTGAGTCAAAGTCCTGGCCCTAGGTTTTTGAGATAGGGTCACACTATGCAGTTCAGGCCAGCCTTGCGCTCACTTTGTAGCCCAAGCCAGCCTCAAACTCACAACGTTCCTCCTACCCCAGCTACCTGAGTGCTGGGGTTAAAGACGTGGACCACCATGCCCAGCTAAGGACTTTTAATGCCAAAGTAAGAAGTTAATTTTGTATCCTATGGGCATTGGCAAACCAGGAACACATTTACATATGATTTTTAAAAAGTTACTCTGGGAATTGCAAATTTTGTGGGAGTGAGATATAACTTGAAGCAATGAAATTATCAGAATTTCAAAACCAACCAAGATGGCAGATTTACCCAAAGCAAGGAAAGTTCACATTCAGGAATATACACTGGAATCTTTTAAGAGGTTGAACCTGATAACTAATTACAATATTGGATGTGGGATGTTGGAAAGAAGAGAAGCACTCAGAGAGAGGTGCAGTTAGTATGCACCATGTATAGAATTTAAGCATCCTAATCTTCCACCCAGTGCTCACCTAGCTCCATAACAGAGCAAGTTTTATATGAATGTCAGGATCTGTCTCTTTCTTTTTCTCTTACCTTTTGACCTCTGCCTTACACTGGTTGGATTTGATATAGTGACCACTTCAGACCACAGATATAGCCTACCACTCAAGATGTTCTACCCTTCTTCATAGCCTGCCTATGCAGAAAGGGAATCCTGAGCAGCTTTCTAACCCCAGACTCTGTCTCACATTTCTCATGCCATCATGCCCTCTCAGATCTAGTGACTTCTTCTTACTTCTGGTGGTTCTCTCTGCCTTCTGAATCCAGCCGTACTCAAGGACACTAGGTGAGGTAACACATTCTTGCCAACCTGCTGGTGAGATGCCAAATCAAACCAGAATCCACAGCTCTGGCATAACTGAACCCAGCCCACCACAGAACTTTCAGTTCTTCCCAGAGAAAAAATGTAATGTTCTAAATGACCTTGTGTTTGCCATATCCTTCCAAAGACCACAGTCTGTCATTTTATTTCAAGGCTCAGAAGAAAGATTTCAGGACCCAGTGCTTTCAGCTGCCCTGGTGCACTCTGCCATCCACTGCCTCATGGGCCATGTTTTTGTTCTGAGTGGGTAAGGTTAGGATGATCACTCACAATACAGAATTTGTACCTATTACATGAGGCATCAAAAAGATGTCATTATGTCTGGGCGGAATTTTGTCTTATTGAAGCTTGAGTTGCAATATTGCTCCTTGAATGCAATTCATTGAATTTTCTAGTTATTTGCTTTGTTGTGTTTACACCATGTATTAGATACTGTTTAAGGATTTGGATATTCTAAGTGGGGAGAAAAAAACAAGTCCCCTTTGTTGTAAAAATACTATTCTAACATAGAGGAGATGTACATGAACAAATAAAAATACCTTAGGATGAAGAACTAGAAGGCGGGGGCATAATTTTGACAGCCTACTGAGTAAAGTTCTCTCACAACAGGTGCGTTTGAACTGAGGAAGGGACATAGGCAGTCGTCAGTTCTGTGTCCCTAGTATCTGTAGGAAAAGCATCTCAGGCAAAGGAAACTGCTCCTGCAGGTACTTCAAGGAGAAAATAATCCTAGATGAAAGCAAGGATCTCACCGAAAATGTGACTTGGTTATCCATGTAACTGTAGAAATTAGATTTTATTCCCAAAATTCTATTTTGGAAGAATATTGCTGCTTCGTAATTTTCCAGCTTCTGATTCTTTAGGAAAAACTACTCAGCGCATTAGAAAAGAACACAGAATTTGAAAGCAGGAATGATTAAATTTAAATACCTATTCTACCTCTTTATTTCTATGCATTTAGGTGAGGTATTTAAAATCTTTCAACCTCAACTTCCTCATCTGTGCATCAAGGATGAAAAGCTCTGTGTCAGATATTTGAGTGAGACCCAATTGAGATGAAAGATTTATGAACAGCAAATTCCCTGGGTCATAATATGCACTTAATACCTATTATTTCTTTCTGGTTTTTATTTAAAAAGAGTCTTATCAGTCAGAGTGCTATTAGAGCTATTGTTAATTTAATAATCCTCATTTTTCCATTTAAGAGACATTCTTTTATGAGTATAATGACACATAAATGTAAGTTTGAACATCACAATATTTGTTCTTTTAAGTGTACTTAAAGGTATAAATTAAAAGATAATCTCAACATACATGCAGTATACTCAAGCATACATATTTCACAGAGCCTTGGGTGTTATGAATGCCAGCAAACAAAGAAGGAAAATTGTCCAGGTTTGCCCTCTAGTTCCCTAATTTAATGAAATAGTAAAAAGACTTGACATTTTTTGAATGATCTCTATGTGCCTTCACCTACTTATATTACACATGTAGTCCTTCAAATGACTCTGAATGTTGAATGTTCTTATTGGTACTCAGCCATTGCACCTTGCAGAAACCCAACTTTGGCTTGTAAAAGAGACAGTTTTGGATTCTCTGGTCTAAGCCATCCATACTGTGAACTTTAACTTTGCTTTCCTTTTCCAAGTCTTGTTCTGTATCTTTCTGTGTTGTCTTTGACATTGCAAAAGTTCTGTTCAGCAGAGACACACTCACTGGAATCCCAGGGTTCTTAGGATCCCTAATCAAATTTTTTGCAATAATATCTTTGCTGCTGGCCATGAACAATCTCAAGGAGGTCACTCACCGACTCTTTGCAGAGTGTTTGAGTTCCTTTAGTTCTTTCTCATGCTCAAGATAAGGAGACCCATTAATTTGTGGCTTGAAAGACTGTGAAGGGTGGTGAAAAAACAGTATCAAGACTGACAGTGGTCTCAGGACAAATAGAGAAGGCAATAATGCTATCAAAGGAAGTATGCCAAACAAATTATTATACATTCTACACTGGAATGCGTTTTGCATTTGCATATGAAAAACTGAGGTTTACATATGTCACACAGCAACCAAATACTATCTTACCCACAACACAGAGCTAACAGATGGCCTAGCAAAGATTGAAAAGATGACTGACCTAGGAGCCTGAGACCATTCCAGTACACCACCTGCTTCTTCAACCCCATCAGTGAAGGCAATGGTACCTCAAATGAATACACAGGATGGACTGCATCATCGCGTGACTTCTGCAAACTTCTGTTTTCAATTATCATGTTCTGTCTCCGATTTTGACTACATTTAGTATGTTTGCCAAGTTACTTTACCATGTGCACTCTCTGGGCTATTTTGTATTTTTCAAATGCAATCTACTAAACACGAAAATTATCAGAAAAGAAGCCGTTAATTAGAAAAATCCCAAGCAAGGAACAGCTGAACTCAGTAAGTTTTGGATTTGACTAGTGATTATGCTCCAGTAAAGCCCATAGGGCCATACAAAATGCCAGAAAAAAATTAAGGAGCCAGATGTGACTTTCCAAACTGTGCTCCCTGAGCCACGGACCTCCAGGGCTCCTCAAGTGGTCAGGGAGCAACCAAAGGAAGGTGCAGCACTGGAGTGGCTCAGGTACCTGCCTCATAGTCTTCGTAGTCCAGTTTTACATGAGAGAATCATTGCTTAAATAAGGAAATGTGCAGAACCACTCAGTCTCTTATAGCACAAGATGGCTGCTGGTGTCACCCCTAGGTAAGTGATTGCTTTGTTGTGTTACATGTTATATAGTAAGACTCAGCCCTTCTCTTTACAGTTATTGGACTTGAAAATACTTAGCACATGTGAACCAAGTGCTTAAGAGGTTTATTTCTCAGGCAGAGGTCAATCAAGGATAGTTCCTGGAGGGTGTGCAAAACAACAAGAAATCTCCCTGACATTTTAGCAGAAGGAGAGGGGTTGGTCCTAGAACACACACACACACACACACACACACACACACATATATATATATATATATATATATGGAAAGTTCCTGCCACTGAGGCTTTTGGCTATCACTAGAGTAGATCACTTTGTCAGATGACATAAGGAAAGCACAACTAGCTGAGGGAGTCTCTTCTGGCAGACGCTCAGAGTGTGACCAAACGTCTCTCACCAGGGAAAGAAGCATCTCTTCTACTCTATCCACCATATTGCCCAAGCCCTTAATTCTTGATTTTTCCATTCACAGACTATTATAGAAAGTCTTTATATTATAGATATGTAATTATTAGAAAAATAGCTGCTTTCTGGCATTTATAGTACAAAATGTCAGCTGTTGCTTCTTCTGTTATTACTACTATTAGTTAATATTTCTAATATAAAATATCATGCTAAGAGTTTTACACCTACTGTCTAAATATTCCTCATAATTCCTCAAATTCAGGAATAGGTACTATTATTATCTTTAATCCTGAAATGATGAAACCCAAAAGTAACGAATTTAAGTTACTAGTAGAGACTGCAACACTGAACAAATACATATCTTAATCTAGAACCCAAATCTTTTATGTATATTCAGTACTGCTTCTGTTAAAAATTATGACTAAATATTAATGTATTTGTAGTTATTACTATCATTGCTGCAGCTAGCCAGAATTCATTTAAGCATCTCATTTCCTCAACCAAAAATAAGGAGAAAAAAATTAAAGAGAAAGAAAGGAGTAGGGAGGAAGAGAATATAAATCCCCTATCCCACATAAACAGGGTATGCTGGGTTCCAACAGTTTCATGACTTTTGATGTCCTGTGAGTCTGATATTCTTCCAACTGATGCTACAAACTCAATCAGAATCTGTGATATCCTGGTTATTATGAGTGATTATTATAGCAATCTTTTTTCCCTTGGAGACTTTTCTTCCCAGGGTGTGTAATAGGACATATACAGCCTTGCTACCTTCAGTATTGACAAAGATATTTCATAGTCCCATTTTGTTTAACTGTGGTTCTCACTTTGAAAGACAGAAGAGTGCAGTCTCCTCACTTTCTACATCCCTGCTCAAGTGCCCTGTCATCTGCAAAACTCTCCCTCACCTCCAAAGGTTAAATCCACCATAACCTTTTGGTAGTCACTCTTCTTTGAACTGAAAAGGAAATGTCTGTTGTGCCCTGACCACTGAATTCAGAGTTTTCTGATCCCTCACTATCTCTGGGAAGGTATAAAAGGGTAAGTTTGCCAGGCTCTGGAATAAAGAACTCAAGATTATCAAAACCCTGCTTGGAATCCTTGACAAAACAGTTGGTGGATGTGTTGGCTATCTTCTCTGGACCCCAGGAAAGAACTTCAGGTGCAGCTATCAGTCAAGCAGTCCTCCCAAAACTGTGACTTTTCTCTATGAACATTCATGAGTTCTGTCTTTAGTCAGAAGGGTGAGGGAGATGGAGAGAGATTCTTGCATTGTGCTGATCTCTCTTGAATATGCCTTTACTGAGAAAAATCTCCAAAGCTTTAAAATAATTGTTTTTTATTTGTTCTTTGATGAGTTTAATACTCATTATAATGTTTTTGATATTATTTATTTTATATTGATATTTAGTACTATTTTAATACTTTTCATAATGATTGTTGTTACTCATGACTTGCATAGTTTTCTCGAATAATATGCATCTATTCACTCAACAAATCTCATCAGTAGTGATGGTAAATAGGTCCTGTGTTTCACACCAGATTTGTAATTGAATTAAAATACCTAACACTAAGTGCTTACAATGCAGTGGGAATGGACAGATTAACAACAGCAGTGTTACTGTTTCATGACTCATAAACTTGATGTTTTGGGTACACATTCCAAAAATAGTACGATTTCAAAAAGTACTTACTGAGCCTCTTTCACTAACAGGTAGTGTAGAGAGCATTTTGTGAAATAGAAAAGGGTAAATTGATTCTCTGAAGGCAGGAATTGAATTTGTCTATTTTTTGTACCTAAAATGCTTTTCAGATGCTAGGTCATCAATAAATGTATTGAATGAATGCTCTAGAAAGGGCTTCAATTTAAGTCTTGGAAATTATGATAGGTATCCAAGTACAGTAATTATAATGCAATAGAGAATGTGTCCAATGCTCTAGATTTGAAAGAAATGGAGTGACAAGTATTACAAAAGTGTGATGGACCAAAATGAAAAGAGAAAGTACATAAAACAGCCAGAGAACTCTTCACCTGCATAGCATTGGACTACTTAGTCAGTTCATGTAATTCTTTGTTGAAGTCCATGATGTACCAGGCACAGAGGGTTCGGTGTAAGGCACAGGCTTCTACACTGGGCAGCACCCACGCCACAGCCTGTGGACAAGTACAAGAGTGAGCTTCATATCTCGGGGTTTGCTCTGAACGTTTAATGTGTTAGTATCTGTAAAACACATTTCCAAACTAAAATGTGCTTTTCAAGTGTGCATTGTTGTTGAGACTTCTGTTCAAGGAGTTCATTAATTGAAAAAAGATGACTTTGAGGTGAAGCAATGAGCACAAACAGCCTCCAACACAGGGGTCAAAAGATTACCTGAGTGCTATTAGATTTTGTCTATTGAAGCAAGACATCATGTAGCATTTATGAGTTGTCTAAGAAAAATGCACTAGTTTATTATTTCAGAAATGCAATTCAAAAGACTTCAGAAAAACATAATCTGCTAATTAATTATTATGATCATGTATCTATGGAAACAGCTATAAGACAGTATCCAAAATATTCAATCACTTAACTATTTACCAATATAAATAAATTAAACAGCAAAATAAAAGATAGAAATAAAATATAGTAGAAAATAAGAAGATACTTTTTTTGCAAAAGGGGAAGGATTCAAGAGATGGAAGGGAGGAGTGGGAGATGAGGTTAAGTGGGTGGAAAAGCAATTAGGACATGTTACATACATGGACCAACTCCCTACAATGAATGTAATCATTAAGTACTGCAAATGCACATTTTTTTCTGTTTTATATTCTTTTTTATTTTAAAGAGAATAAAATAAAACAAAACAGAATGAAACAAATCACAACAGAACAATGCAAGTGATACAGGACTTCAAAACAAGACAACAGAAAATCAACAATGGCAACCACAACGCCTATCATTTTCTTCAAAATAGTTGTCTATACCATCAAAAATAATAAAATCAAGCAAAATAAAACAGAACAAAACCAATCAAAACAGAAGAATGAAAACATTATAGGACTTGAAAAAAGACAACTGGAAATCAACAATGGTTACCATAATGTCTCTTGTTTTCATCAAAATAGCCTTCGCACATAATACAATCAAATAAAACAAAATAGAATAGAATCAATCAAAACAAAAGAATGAAAGCATTACAGGCCTTCAAACAAGATAACAGGAAATGAACAATGGCTACTATAATGTCTCTTGTTTTTTTCAAAATAGCTGTCCATGCCATCACACATAATAAAATCAAACAAAACAAAGCAGAATAAAACCAATAAACACAAAAGAATGAAAGCATGATATGACTTCCAAACAAGATAATAGGAAATCAACAATGGTCACAATAAAACACTCTGTTTTCTTCAAAATATCTGCTCATACCACCAGACACAGTAAAATCTAACAAAACAAGACAAAATAAAACAAAACTGTAAAAACAATACAATAATTCAAAACAAGATAATAGGACATTAACAGTGGTTACCACTTTCCCTTTTTAGGCATTTCCTCCCCTATAACTTTCATAATATCTATTGTGCTTTTTGGATCCCACTAACTCCTTCAGTTTTTCATGCTAGAGAGATAACTCAATGTTCACCCCTATAAGTCCAAACCATTTCACCTATGAGCATGATCTACAGTTGCATCTATTTACTTACGAGAGCACTGAAATTATCCTACTTTATAGCTAGGTAGCTTTCCATTATATGAAAATACTGTATCTTTCTTATTCATTCTGCAATCAATGGGCAAGTTACCCTTGTTTTTTCTGGTCTCCTTTTGCATGGACTGACTGTTTTCTCTCCTTTGATTTTCAGTCTGTGAATTTCCTTTTGAGTCAAGTGTGTTTCTTATATACAGTATATTTATGGATCTTGTTTCTTGATGCACTCTCTCTATTTCTTTTTATTGGTAAATTGAGGCCATCTACATTAATGGCTACAACCAGCATGCATTGGTTTAAGTCCACCCTGTTCTCCTCCTGCTTTTGGCCCTCCACTTTTCCCCTTCATTCAATTACCTATCCTGTTTGGCAGTTCTCCTCTGCTGCTGTTCCTGGAACCATGGTCATCTTTACCTATCTCTGGAATATCCTTCAGCACTCTGTGTAGGGTTAGTTTGGTGGTCATGAATTCCTTCAGTTGTTCTATATCATGGAAGTATCTTATTTTTCCATCAGTTTTGAAAGATAGTTTTTCAGGGTACATCAGTGTTGGTTGGAAGTTGTTTCCTTTCAGGATTTGAAACACTTCAGTCTAAACTCTTCTTGGCCTGCTGGTATGTGTTGAGAAGTGTCTCGTGATTCTGATTTCTTTCCTCTAACAGCTTTTAATACTTTATTCTTGTGCTGAATTTCTAGGATCTTGATTATTATATGTCTAGGTGTAGATTTGTTTTGGTCATGGCTGTTGAAGTTCTATATGCCTTGCTTATCTGGATGCCAGATCCTTTTCCCATGTTTGGGAACTTTTCTTCTATTACTTCTGTAAATAGTCTTTGTACTTCATTTCTGTTGATGCCTGCTTCTTCGCTGATATCTACCACTCATGAATTATTTTTGTTTGCATCATCTTTCAGTCATTTAATTGTTACTTTCTGGTTCCTTGTTATTTTTAAGAGATCTCTCCTTTCATGATCACTAGTTGTGATCCTGTCTTCAAAGTCTGAAAGTCTATCTTCAGTCTCTTTCAAGCAGTTTTGTCAGCTTTCAATTGACTTTAATTTCCTGGATATCTCTTTGAATCTGTTTCATGCACTGCAATTCCTTCCTATATTGTTCATTCAAGGTTTCCATCATTTTCCTATGCTCCTCTTTTTTTTATCTATATCTTCTTTAGATATGCTCAGCAATTATTCCATTATGTTTGTGATTTCCTCTTTTATCTGAGACATTATTTCTGATCTGGTTACTTTTTTCAGTCTCGAGAAGTTGTCTCTTTACTTCAGTTGCTATCTTCTTAGAGATTTCAGGTGTGTGACTTGCACTTTCTTCCATGACTATATCTCCCAGACTTGTTCAGTGTGGGCTGGATGTCTGACATTGCCTTTTACTCCTTTGCTTTGACATTCTCCTGGGTTCCTCCCAACAAGCCAATTGTGGGGTCCCAGGCATTTCCAACATTGGCTACCCCTCTTAGATTTCATGAGCAGTTTTTGCATTTTTCATCCATTTGCTAGTTGTCCCAAGTCCTTCCTATGGCATTTTTATTTCCAGATATTTCCTACATCATATCTTTGTAGAGCTTCATTTGGAATACATTGAGCACAGCCCTCCTCAGTGAAGTTCAGTTACATCTTCCAGGATCACTACTTCCTGATTCCATCCCATCCATGATTGCATTCTACAATGTCACCATTGTGTGGCATGTGAGTCTCCCAGAGTCTTTCAAATGCAGGTTGCAGCCAGCAGAATTTGCTAGGTTTTTCAGGTGCAATAGAGAAGCAAAAAGAAAGAAAAAAGATGCCTTTGTTGAGGACGTGGAGAGCAGTGCACAACTCATGGGTCTGCACTTTCTCCTCTGGCCTGCAAACATGTATTTTTAAAAGATAAATTTAGAAAAGGTAAAATAAGGAGGCAAAAGAAAACTATATCAGTGAATTTTTTGCAACATATAGAGAAAAAAATTATGGCTATGTAGAGCAAAAGGTAACAAAAACAGATCCAGGTAAAAATAAGGGTATAAAATAGATAAAAATAGTCCATGCTGAGTCTCTAAAGACCATACCTACTCTATGTACATTGACAGCAATATTTATAATGCCCTTGGTAAGATAATAATATATATATATCCCATATACATTTCATATCTATATTCCATATATATATATTCCATATATATGCTCCATATATATTCCCTATGTATATATTCCACATATATGCACTCTAGATATATATAGTCCATATATATGTATATATATTCCAAATACATAGATATAGATATACATATAGATAAAGCTATAGATATAAATATTCCACAATACAAAAGTATTGAGCTATACTTAGGTTATTTAGTGGCATTTCTGAGAAACAACAATCAAAAGAACTGAATCTCTGCTTTCACACTATGTGAGTTCAATCTCTGAACTCACAATATGGATAGCAGAAGAAAGGTTTAGAGAAGGGAGATGCATGCAGTGCACTGTGGGAGCATAGATAAAGCCATTATAAATTTAGGGTTGGGGCTGAGAATTACTGAAAACCTCTGAGGTATAACATTTAAGTATGACCTCAAAGGCAAAGAGCTATTCACATAAGGGAAAAGGATCTGAATGAGAAATGTTATGAGCATGATGTCATGACAATGAATTATATGTGTAGTGCACTGGAAAATAATTAAAATGGTGGGGTTTTTAGAGATTCTGAAAATTTTAACACAGTACATACATAAAACCTTGTATTAATGGTTTTGATCTAACATTTGAAATAAGGTATTCAGAGATACTGAATAATTTATCCATGGTTGTCCAACAAGAATTCAGAATTGGAATTAATTGCTTGTTTTCTGAGACTGTGTTCTGTATCCAGTCTCTCACTCTGATTTACTGTTGATACTGTTTTGCGTGGCTCCTATCTGAAATCTTATATTCAGGTCTTCTGAAGATAAATTCTGACTAATACAAGCTAAGAAGGAACAGCTCTGCTAAACAGAGCTCTCACAGGAGACCACTCTATGGGATGTTTATTTCCTTCTTATGCGACACATACTTGTGTATTTATATTCAGATGTGGCAGGGACAAGAGTCATATGGCAAAACTTACAATCAAGTACCTATAGTCTTGAAAGAGTACTGGCTTAGGAAATGTCTGTTGGCAGCAAACGTTCAAAATCACTTAAGTGTACACACATCACAAGTTTTCTCCCATGCTCTAGAGAGGAAGCCTTGAAATACACCTTAAGAACATCATGTCAGCCCAGGACATTGGTCTACGTAGAGATGGTTTTTCCTATACTTATAGCTTTTGCTGTAGTATCACATTGTGAATGGAAACTTGATATGAACACCCGCAATTGGTTGACGTGTTCAATGAGATGACTTCTTGTAGACAAATCTCTCAAAGGAGTGCTCTTTTGAGGCCCTGATTCAATGGATAACTTTCATGCTCTCAAGTTCCCTAACATATGAGACCTTCCAAATAGCAGCACTGCTGTCGTATCAACATTGGTAATGGATAAGTAAAGTAGTTGATTTCTAGGTTTTATTTCTTGGCTTTTAATTTATTCTATAATCTATTTGAATAATTATGACCTCAAAAACTAAATACACACACTATACACTAACATATATACATGAATGTATACACCAGTATTATTTATGAATGTATACATTTCATAACTACTTCCTTAACTCCTTTTATATATATGTATACATTAAAATGTATGTGTATATATGTGTACATTTTAAAAAACTAGAAATAAAATACCCAGTATTCATGAAAAACATGTACAGTCCTGATATCAACTGAAAAGGAATAAGTGGATTATGTTCCCAGTGTAGTGACCTGAGTTATACTTAATAAGAATATGTTATCATTTAGTATTTCTCCCACTATTTAAATCCTGACAGTTGCTCTATACTTTTTACTTTATGCCTTCTTACTTTATGTTCCATTCTCCCTATCTATTATTTACCAATGTAGGTCTACTCTGAACCAGCAGCCCTATTCCTGTCTATCCAAAATATACAAATCTTTATTCAGAGACATAACTTTAATCACCAAACTCAATACATAAGAGCATGCATACTAGCCATGCATACTAGCCAAACATTCTAAACTTCCCACATGTTTAACAGAAGAGTGTGTAAGTTATCTATATTCACACACTAGATGCTACATAATGATGAGAATTTTAAAGATATAAATGACCACAATGCTATTGATTAATTTCACAAAAGATAGTGGTCATAGATGCCAGACATGCAAGAGTACAGGCTATATACACTTTATATAAAGCTAAAAGGCAGGTAAAACACCAACACAGTATTAGAAGTTAGAGGTGATGACCTCTTAAGAGAGGTATAATTCCATGGAAACAGGAGAGAGCTCATTATTTCTGATAATGTTTGCTTTCTTGATTTTGGTGTTGGATATAACCAATATGTTTAATCTCCAAAAATTCATCTTAATGATTTGTACACTCTTCATGATAAATTTTATGCTTCAGTAACATTTTTAGAGGCAGTATTTAAGAGTGTCTTCTCCCATATCAAGGTGCAACTTAGTTGCAAGTTTTCAGCAGTTCCAAAGTCCTGGAGGCATGCTACAAACACATGCTTACAAAGAGCACGGTCATGACATGCCGCTCATTCCGCCTTTACCTTATCTGCTTTCTGAGCTTCCAAGTTCTTTCTAGTTAGGAATTTTTTACTTGCTTTCCCTCGTTCCTTCCTGAGTCTGCTTATATTTCTCTCTCAGTCTCTCTCTTTCCCTCCCGCCATCTCACACACACACACAGATAAATATTTATTATTCAATTACTGAAACATATTCCAGTCAAAATCTGTCCCATTTAGATATGTGAAAATTGCAACAGGTGGCTTTGTTCAGGGAATGTGAATGGCTGTGTTGCCATCTTGTCATAACTTAATAGAAAAATTTAAAAAAATAGAATGTAACCATTTCAGCATCGGGGACGAAGTCTATTTTGGTGGCAGATACACTTTCCTCCACATCTTCCATGACAGTCACAGAGAAGTTCACTGAGGTCCCAGTGAGCTGAAGAAAGGATTTAAATCAGGCCCCTGGGAAGAGAAAGAAGATGATAAGATGCAGAGGGATGAAAGCAGAAGAGAAAACGGAAGAGGAGAGGAGGTCAAAGTGAGGAGTAATAAAAGGGAGAAGTGATATTGACAAAGATTTATAAATGCAAATGCCACATAAGAAATGACTCTAAAGTACTTTTGGATGAAATCATGAATTAGCTACATTTAAAAATCTCTGTGTTCAGTGAAACATTGCATGAACTCTTTCATCTTCTCACAAAGCTCTGTAACAAGGCACTGAAATTCAAAGTCAATGTCACTTATATTATACACCACCACTACTACTGTCCTAGTGTCCACTATGGCTATGGGACAAGACATCCTTGCTTGCATCACCAGATCACATCATACTGAAAATAAAGTAAGGGGCACAGTAATGATCACTTGATAAAATTTTGGAGAAATCTACCCCTGCTTTTAAGTTTTTCACCTGTCTTTCATTGCTGGAAACATCCACAAAGATGTTACATGCATTTCTTCCAGGTTTGGACCTGAGACACCATGTCGTGTCCATTATCTTCCTCTGCTATAACTCCCTGACTTTATCTTTTGCCTGGTTCTGATTCGTCCAAATCCACCATCAAGCAGCAACTGCCTCAGGGTGTTCTGCCAAGGTTTAATGAAATAATCCTGTGTAGCTTCCTGGTTCTGTTCCCCATAAATGTGAGCCTCCTTTTTTCCTTGGAGGGTGCATGTGATAATGGTCAATTGTATGTGTGAATTTGCATGGGCCATGGGATGCCAGATTAAACACTGTAGGTTTGTCAGTCAGGTTATTGATATACGAATATTTCAACAATTGGAGTCAACTGTTCCAATGTAGCTGGGACCATCCAGTCCATTGAGGCCTAAACAAACTGAAAAAAAAAAAAGAAAAGAAAAGAAAAGAAAAAGTCAAATGGCATAAAAAGGAGGAATGTGTACCTGTTTTTCTCATTTAGTATTTGAGTTGGGACATTGATCCTCACCTTTCCCTGCACACACACTTCTCAGGATTTCCAAATTAGACTGAATCAGACCACCAACTACCTGTCCAACTTGCAGATGGTAGGTGCGGGGCTTCTCAGCTTTCATAATCATGAGACAATTCTTTTTAATAAATATATAATCTCCTGTTGGTTCCATTTCTGTGGAGAGAGAAAATAGCATGAAATGATCAAGAATCCAAAGGCTTTGACCATGGCTGGCCCCACCAGGTACTCTGGGAGGAAAGCACTATCATACCTGGTCTACCTACCTCAGTGAAGTTTTGTCAAGATTGCCACTGCCGTGTGACCTGATTCAGTCTTCTTATGTTGTTAAATCTCATTCAATCTTCAGGCTCTACTTAAATTTGACTATCTTGGAGAAATCTTTCCTAATGCCTTTCCTTTTAGGACTTCAGAATAAGGTCCAGTACTGACTTATATGACTCTTACGTTGCTTATTAAAGAAAAGAATGTCTACCTCATTCACAGTTATATACCCAGAGTCGAACACCTGTTTCAGTGACTGGCACAAAGCATACTCGAATTATATAGCTATGAAAGACCTAAGTTATTAAGTTTAAAAGCACATAATAGTTACTCTGGGAGTTCGTTGAAGATGTAAGTCCACCAGGTTCAGTAGATCAATGGTGGGACTCAGAATGAGAATATTCCTGCTATAACTCTTCTGGGTATCTTCCCAAAGAGTTAAAGTAATAATATCACAGTGATACACACATGCCTCTGTCTGTAGCAGCACAACTCACAACAGATAAATTATGGAACTGGTTTATATGCTCATTAACAGATAAATAAACAAAGAAACTGTGACAAAGAAAGAATAATTTTTTGTCATTTTTAGGAAAATAGTTGGATCTTGGGACTATGCTGCTAAGTTAAATAAATTAGACAAGAAAGGTTAAATATTGCAGTGTTTCTCTTATATGAAAATTCCAAAGTGTGAACAATTTAAAAATCAAAATAAAACAGTGATGCTAGGAAACGGGGGTAGACATTGTGGAGATGAAAAGGGGACCTGAGGAAGGGGAGAGGGGAGAGGGGAAGGGAAGTAAAAATGATTAAGAAGCAGTGTGCATATGTTTGTGTTCCTCAGGATGTAGAATACTAATAAAAATAACAAAATAAATTTACAATTGATCAGTTTTCAAGTTTTGATGCAAATGAATTTACAAGATTCTCATGTGAATTAATGTTTGCATAGAAAGAGAGATGATGAGCAATGAATAAATGCATTAGCCATTTAATTAATGAGTACACAAATAAATACATTTTCATGCTAAGACTATTGCCAAGATTGTAGATACTCCACTAAGATTAAGATTTTCTGAGGTCCAGTCCTGAAGTTGTCTTCTTACCTTTGACATTTCTTTAAATACACAAGCTCTACAATGAACTATTTCTCTGATGATCAGTGTTATATTTTATACATCCCAACAACACTCTAAAGGAAGCCTTGGTGCTCTATCTTTATAGAAATAAATAACTGGGAACCAACAAATTGGTAATGGGCTTAAAAATAAACACCAGGGTGCCATTTAAATAACTATCATCTCCCTAAAGTGAATTCCTCAAGACCAACACTGTATGAAGGCAGAGAACACATCCATTAGCTGAAAATGAATAAAACAGTATTTATAAAATGAGCAATTTGTATTTGATTAATGTTTATAAAATGTGTTTACATATGAATTGAATATTAACCTATAGCTTGAAAGGGTTTAATTAGCCTTAGAATATTGTTTTGAAGCACAATGAAAAATACCCAATCCACAAAGGTAAAGACAGAGAATATTTGCAAGCACAAATGAGGTCAATTAATTAGGCAATTTGCATATATTTAAATGGTTATTTTCAGAGCTTTTTTTTTTTAACATTTGGCTCATCCTATTCCCATGTTATGATTCAACCTTCTATTTATACAATTCATCAATCACCCAGCTTCCATGACTGCATCTTGATCAGTTCAGATCAACCCTGGAGCCCAGAGTCTTCCTCAGAAGTAGACATAGAGATGGGGTGGGCACAATAACCTCTCCAAATGACCTGATAAATGGCAAGGGGGAGCATCAGTTCTAATTCAGACCAATGTATTTGATTTGCTTAGTAATAAATGAATGAATGAAAGATATCATGGGTTTTCAAGATCATGAAATACACAGTACTTTTTAAAGATGATTTCTTATAATATTATTTCAACCTTCTATAAATCATACATTCAATGATGCTTTAGCCATCTATATTTTACATTTAACTGTTCCTTAGTAAGCTATGTGAAGTCTTACTTTATTCCAATTGCTTTGTAAAATTATGCATACATATGCATATATATAACTATATATATTTAATTTGAGGCAAATCTTACTGCAGTTAAAAGCTAGTCATTCATGTAACTATGAGATTAACTAGATACAAATGTTACCTAATCTTCATCTATTTCCCCCCAAAATGACTAGCAGACCAATGTTAACCTAAAGTCCAAGAAGCATAAATGGGACAAAACGGAGAATAATAGTACCATCAAGAAAGAGATTATTAATAAATACTACATAAGGGTAAAAAACAGCGCGAAGAGCAAAAGTAATTGGGAAGGGAAAAGGGGGAAAGAGGGAAGGGAAAAGGAAAAGATATAAATCTGTATATATGTATATGTAAGATGACTAAAACAAACATACTGCTAAATGCATTTGCTATTGAGAAAGAACAGTTAATACTCATATGATTAGATCAATTTTACATGTCTATATCTGTTAATGTAAACAACCATTTTGAAGATAACGATACGCAATATTGCAACCATTGTCAAGTTTCTACCATCCTGTTTTGTAAACCTGTAACATTACTGTTGTGCATTTACAAAAAAAAAAAGAAAGAAAAAGAAAAAGAAAAAAAGAAAGAGATTATTCTGAGTGCACAACATGTTATTTACATATACTTCGATAACAATTTCTGAAGAAGCATAGAAGGTCCTCATTTGAAAAAAGGGAAAACATGTTCTTTCATGGGATGGGATACTTGAAGCATTATCAACAATACCCTTAGTTTTTAAAGATTTATCAGCTAAACCAAAAAACTGCACAGGGAACAATGCAGAAAGAAAACTTATTCCTTCAGAGTGGGGCCTCAGGTTTGGTGATGTGAGCACCTCCTGAATGTCCTTACTCTAAGGTCACTGGAAAATGTTCGGTCCATCTCTCACAAAAAAAAGTCTTTGTTTATTAGGTGTTATTTTCAAATGCTTGACCGTATTCCACACTTCATTTCCATAAAGATAAATAAGAATAGATGATAACTGAAGAAGTAGTCATTGTTTAAGTTAGGAATGAAATTTAAATATGTAGACTAACAGTAAAATCTTTTTTTTTTTTTTTGTAGCTTTGATTAGGCCCAAATTGAAATGGTTTGACAGAAGGAAATTCCTCAATGATCTTGTTAATAAGTTGGTTAGAAAAGTGTTAGTTGTGAAAAGTGTTCTGTTATACTGAAATCAGTCTTTGTTCATTTCTCAATTTTGTCAAGATCTGGACTGGTGAACTCTGTACATGACCAGGCAAATATGTGGCCTCTGAAAACTGTATCAGGTTCTAGGAAAGATGTAGACAAGTAGCAGGAAGTGCACTGAAATTCATTTCACTTTGCTAAGCAGACGGGACTTTGGTACAGTATATAGAAAGCTTGCAATGCACCAGGCATTGTGCTAAGCCCATTGGCAGACATTACTGTTGAAATGGCACAATGATCCTTCAAAGGATAAATCATTTCAGTTGTATTTTTTTTGCAGTTAAGGCTCAGTGTATGTTTAAATATATTCAATTTTCTTGAAATGGCACAATAGTTAAGACTTCTATTGAAATCTTCCTGATCCCAAATCACAGATTCTCATTTTTTAACTCCACTACCTACACCATGTGGTCTCCTCCCACAATTGTTGAGTACATCTAGTTAAGCCATTAGAATACTTCCCAAAGTATTAGATTATGTTTTCTAAACACTGAGCCTACTTTTTACCTTCCCTTTTACATTCAAATCACTGAACTATAAGACATGGTCAAACTACCATTTCCCAAAGCTAGAATTAAAGTTTGCGTCTAAGACACATATATACACAAAATTTTCTTGATCTTTTTCTGCCTTCATTTCCTCCCAGTTATCCTTGCTTATATGTAGTCCTTACCCATCTTTCATTCCTTTTAATCTGTGAAGGCAGCATGGCACAAGGAAGGAGTCATTTATTTCAGAATTAGAAAAAAAATAGGTTCTAATTTTGGCTTAAAGACTGATTCATTGTGATGTTTTGAGCAAGTTAATTTATGTTTCATGTTCCTCATCTGTTAAATAGAAAAAAGAAATCTTAAACCAAAGTACCGTGGATATGATTTGTCTAGTTTGCAAATCAGACTATTATTTTTTCCCTCTGTGCTTCTTGAGGTTCAATTCAATTTGCTAAAGGTAAATGGTAGTTTAACATGGTGAACAGGGGTAGAACTTGGATGTTACAGAAGACTTTATAGGGAGTAGAAGTTGGACATCATAGAAGACTTCCAGTGCAAGTCAGCAAACCCAGTAACAAAAGACTCCCCTTTTTACTCCACCCCACACACTGGTTTGTTAGCTCAGTCCTCATCTCCCATCTTTGACCTTCTACAGAGCCCCAGGAACATATGGCAGGGGAACTTTGTGCTCCTCCTTTGTCCTGCCATGAATTCATTTTTGGATTCCAGTTCCCTTGGCATCTGCAGTTATGTAAGTTTCCAGTTACCAAGGACAGCAGCTATACCTTTCTCTAATTCATTCTGAGGTGCCTTTTCCCCATGCTAGCTCACTGGTAAGAGATTCACCTATTCATACAAAAGAAAGCCATCAACGAAGCACAGGGTTGAGTTCTGAAGATTCTGATGAATGGAGTACTATACTATTTTATTCAAAGAAATAAAATAGTTTAAAATTTTATGGATTTCTACTGCATAATTTTTTTCTTAGAAACAGGTTTGAGGACAAGTGCTCTTAGCTCATGGCTAGCAGGAATTCCCTTGTTGCTCAGTTCTACACACATAACCACAAAAGGGATTAAATAGCAAACACTGCAATTCAAATTGCTAATGCATCTGAGTAGTTCTTGTTGTGTCTGCCTGTCTATTTTTTTAAACAGGAGAACAGTAAATAGACAGAAAACTGGTATCTGTGAATGCACGCACGCACCCTGACTCGTTTCTGAGATAGGTGCCTAGATCCCAAGGACTGCTGCTCCCTCATAAAGGTTTTAGAATCAACCAGTTTCTTTCGCTGAGCTCTGTTGGTTCATTAGTGCTGACAAAGGCCAACCAAAAATCTCATATAGTTTGAAAAATGAATTTCAAGTGAAGTTGTCCTATTATCTCTTTGGTCAAGCAGCCTGCAAATCCACTAGATCAATGAAGTAAAGTTAGACCAGTTATAGCTGAAATAGTTTACTACAGTCAAAATCTGAAATACAATTAACCATGGAAAAAGAATATTAACAGGTTTACATGTAGTTTAAACTTTAATACAAATTCTACATTTGTCACGAGTTAGATCGATCTTTATTTTTTATCACAGATGTTTTCATGAGAAACTAATTTTAGTTTATAAAGTATTACTTCTGACCATAAGTATATGCATTAAAAAATCCAAAGATGGGACATGAACATTAGTAAACTGAATGACAGATACTAAGAAAGTTTATTAAAATGTGAAAGTCCATTAAATTTTCTTAAAATTTGAAGCTAGTTGATAACTAAACTGAAAATGTTAACAAAATACAATCTGATGTGACCAAATCTTTAGATATAAAAATTATTTAAGGCTTCACTAGGTAAAACTAGTTTAGCGTGTATCTTTCAGCTGTGCCTATGGCATTAATTCATTCACACGTTAAGAAATATCTACTATGTTTTAAGCTCTTTGTTCAACTTCATGTGGAATAGAAAAACACAGTCTTTGTACTTAAAGAATTTCTATCCCATGGGAGAAATGTCTCTTGTACCATGCAATGGTACAGGTGAGTCTTCCAAGTGAGTCTTTCTTAATTTATCAATGTAGAAGTTTCTGGAAGAAAAAAGTATTTGTATGGCAGTGTTGACAATGTATTCATACAGAAGACAGCTGTACAGTAACCAGCTGTGGAAATGCAAAGCTCTTGGATAGGGAAGAGGGAAATGGATACTGACTGAACCATGAAACCTAAAACTGTTAAATTTCTGAAACAGAACATAGAGGAAAAGTTCTTGACATTGGCTTATTGACTATGACACAAAACCACAGGCAAAGATTTTTTTTTAAAAAAGAGAAAGATTGCATTGCACTAAACTCTTTTACATATCAAAGAAATTCATCAACAGAATAAAATACAACCTATGTAATTGAAGAAAATGTTTGCAAATTGCATATTTGATAAAGAATTGACTTAAAATACATAAGAAAAGTTTACAAGTCCATAGGAAGAAGTGGACAAAAGAATTGAATAGACATTTCTCCAAAGACAAAATGCATAGTACAAGTATTTGAAGAGATGCTCAAATTACTAATTTTCAAGGAAATACAAAACAAAATTACTGTGTAATTGAATATCACTTGATTTTTATTAGAATCGTTATTGCCAGAAAAAGTGTGGGTGAGAATGTTTCAAATTTAGAATACCTAGTCAGAGATTTAGCTAAGTGGCATAAGCGACTGCCTGGCAGGCACGAGATTGTGAGTTCAATCCCTGGTAACAAAATTAATTATTTAATTAATTAATTTTTAAAAATAAATAAAAATAAATTTAGAATACCTATAAACTGCTTCGGGGAAAGAAAATAGTTCAAGTGTTAAGGAAAGCAGTATGGAAGTTCCTAAAATAATAAGTATAGAATTACCAACTTATTCAGCAATACCAGTTTGGGGTATATGTCTTAAAGAATTCAAATCGGTATAGGATCAGAGAGATCTCTTCACTCCCATGTAACTTGTAGCATTATTCATGATTGCCACAACTTGGAAAAATAAACAAAGTGTTGATAAAGAAAATGTGAATATATATATATATATATATATATATATGAATATTTTTCAAGTTTTTAAAAAAGGAAATACTGACATGTGTTATAACTTGAGGGAACCTCGAGAAAATTATACTAAGGGAAGTAAACCAGTAATACAAAGATAAAAGAGACTATAATTTTATTCACATGAGTTATTTAAAATAACCAAACTCACAGAGCAGAAAATTCAGTGGAAGTTTCCAGGAACTGGAATAAATGCAGAGCTGGATTTTCAATGGGTATAAATTTCCAGGCACACTAGATGGGTAAATTAGGGAGATCTACCACACAGTGCAGTACCATAGTTAACAAGATGGTGTTATACACTTCAAAATTTGTTAAGAGAGTAGATCTCATGTTAAATGCTCTTATCACATGAACAAAAATTAAAACAAAAGCACAGGAACAGAAGGAAATTTGGGGATGTGTTGAATAAGTTGATTACCTAGACTGTCAAGATGATACTGAGTATTTACACAAATTCACACTCATCAAATTGTGGATATTCAGTGTGTGCAGTTATTTAATATCAATTGCATATCTATGAGTTTTTTTTAAAGAGACACACTCCACATTCAGCGTGATTTTCTCTGTTTGGAAACGGCTATCCCTACTGAAAGAGCAGTCTCTGCACTGAGTCTCGGGGGAACAGAATTACACCTGCAGTTTCTCAGAGCCACCTCACAGCTACTCCTCGGAGATTAGGAACTAGGCCTCCTCATCATTTTCACTTCCCTGCATTAGGGTCCTATTACAGCCAATAGGATACATCCAGGGCTGCCTGTGATTCATTGATGAATCTGAGTTCATTGTGTAGCCCCTTGTCATTTCACTTTGCACAGTCCTAGGGACAGACGCTGGATGGATCACACAATCAAATATATGTGAAGCCCGAGGTAGCAAAAGTAGTTATTACACAAAGGAAAGGCAGATACTATACTGTACTGCATAGGTAAGCTAAGTGGAACAGAACATGTTTTGAAATATTTTAATTGCTTCCAAAGTGGATAACAGATGGATATCAATAAACCACTAGTGCTCATAGAGTGACTAGGTGCTCAAAACATTCAGTTTCTTCCCATTTAATTTTTCTTGCCTTTCTACTTGGACATTTTTATTTAAGTTTCCCATTCAAAACACACTTTCAGTTCCTGAATGATTTTCCCCAAAATTGGAGCAAGGGGAGACAGAGTAATAAGGAAACGTCATACATTTTGTGGTGCCTATAGTGAGTCAAACTCTGAGCCAGATACTTTTATAAGGATCTCGTAGTATTCTAACAGACATGTTTCTAATTAGATATGATTATACCAATAAGGAAACAAGTACTTCAGCGAATTCCCCAGGTCACCTAAAGTGAATGAGGGGAAGACAGAACTAGATTCATGGCACGCAGCCCTGCAGGGCCACTCCTACTTGCTTTCCACAATTTAATATTTTATCTTGGGTACATGTTTTGCCCTGTCTTATGTCAGCATTGATCTTAAGTACCCTGAGAAGACTTAGGTATGAAGACTAAAGCCTGCCCTCCAACTTGGCTATTGTAAAAAAGGATATGATGTGTGGTTATGATGGATGTTTCAAATGTGACAGAGCAAAGAAGACAAACTCAGTCCGAAATCAATTCAAGCAGATGCTCTCCTGCACTGGACTAGAAATGGTCCTATTGTGGAACCCACAACACAACACAGTCGTGGCTCGTACGACTACCTGGAAAATCTTCTCTTGAAATCATTCTTTTGGTAGTTAGGAAACATTTGCAACTCAGTGCATTAGAGTTTTTCTATTTCAACAAGTTTTCTGGCTCTAGGTCAATGTCCCCTCTCATTTCAGGCAAGAAAATAATACAAATATTTTATAATCATCCAAACTCATAATACTAATCAGTGAAGCAGTCTCAGAGCTATAAAAATATTACAGGAAAATTAAGAAACACTTTTTTATAGAAAATAATTATTTGATATATCATATTTGAATATCATTTTCTCTGATTAAAATGAATAAGAAAAACACCTTTATTTGTGAAATTCAGTCTTTTTCTGAAAACTTGTACCTAGATTCACCTTCTCAGCAAAATTCAGTAGTCATACATGACCTTGGATAGACTATATAATCTCCCTAAACCTCAAGATTGTGTTTTTATTGTTTTATAACATGGAGGTTATGGTTTCTCCTTTTCCAAGGTTTTCTTTTCTTTCTTTTTTCCCACCATTAATAAACTGGTCTCTTTATTTTAAGGCAATGGACTATTAAAGAGATAGGTTGAAAAGAAGAATGTGACATTAGCAACCAAACTATTGCCAAATTCATTACATTGAATGAAGGGTGCAGACCCCTGTCAAAGACTGTGGGAGGCCCTTTTCGCTTGTGCCTTCTACCCATTACCGAGTCACCTACTTTATATCAGGAGTAAATGGCCTATTAAACAAATAGGCTTAAAAGAAGAATGAGACTTCTGCCCCAAATTCTTTCACTCTGGCAAACTTACTGCCTTCAGTGGAGTGTACAGAGACACTGCTTCACATGTGAAGGTAGCACGTATTTTATATGTGCTCTTTAAGGTATTTTTGTCTTACTGAAAATATTACATGGATGTTTATAAAACATTTAGCACATACAATTGATCAGTAAATCTTATCTGAGTCTGAAATAAATATTTGATGACAAAGAAATCCTAAGGCTGAAGATATCTAGACCCTTTTAAATTTTGCTTGTAAGCCATCATCCTGACTTTGTCATGCCTTCAATCCACAGCCAGTGTATAAAGGTTCTTTTAGAAAACTGTATTTCATCTTCAGTGATGATGAGCAAACCAAGGTTTAGCTTTCTGCTATACAAATAAGCAACATCACACACACACACACACACACACACACATATAAACACATCACCTATTGCACAAATATTCATTTAGCTTCTTCCCTGTGCTAACCCCTATATGCAATAAAATGATAAATCAGTTAAACATTCTGTTGTCAAGTATTTGAAGTCAAGCAGTGGAGATAAGAGACATAAATCACTGGGATGAAAAGCTGAAATAGATAATAACAACTACAATTTGTTGGACATTGGCACACCAGCATTTTTCACTTGGCATTTCTGTTTTGGGAATCATCTTTCTTTGTTCTAATGTAAACTTCTGAAAAGTCCCCTCCATGCATTCCTACCTTGGCCAATAAGACTTGAATCTTCTAGTACTCTTGCATACTCTCAAAAGTACCAGGGAAAGATTCTAAAACCCTAGAGAGAATACTGAAGTACTGAGGGGTGTGTGGCTGAGCTACTGCAGAACCTTGTAGTGTTGAGGAAGATGCTGAAGTCTTAGAAGGTGCTGAAGCACTAACCAAGAAAGACACCTAGATGGAAGACTGTGTCTTATTTTTTGAGGTGAATAATGGTAACTTGGCCAAGAGGCTGAGATAATGCACAGTGTATTCAATCCTGAGAAATATGTTGAAGATTTGGGGGTGTTAACAGACTAGGGTGGTTGAAGTACCGGGAGGTAGTTGAAGTACTGGTAAGAATTTTGAAGTCATGAGGAGAGTGCTGAAGTACTGAAGGTGCTGAAGTACTGGGAGAGTGCTAAAGGACTGGGGAGCACTGAAGGACTGGGGACTGAGTTGAAATATTGGGAGTCTCCAAGTACTAGAGGCATGCTGAAGTAGTGGGAGGTGCTGAAGTATTGGTAGTTTGTTGAAGTACTGGGGGATGTTGCTATAATGGAAAGGGAGCTAAAGTATTGGGGGGGTTGAAATTCTGGGGAGATTGCTGACTTGATGGGGATATTGAAGTACTAGAGTCTTGAGGTAATGGGGAGGTATTGACATATAGGGGAGTTCTGAAGTACTTGAGGATGTTTAAGTACTGGGAGGCAGGTGAAGGACCAGGGAGGATGCTGAGATGTTTTGTGTGGTACTGGGAGGAGGTAAAGTACTGGGATGGTGTTGGTAGAGTATTAAAGTAGTTATGAGGATGTTCTACTACTGTGCTGTATTGAGGTTTTGGAGGCGTGTTGAAGAACTAGAATATATTTTTTAATTACTGGGGATGTTGGAGTACTGATGTGATGATTAAGTACCCCAGGGCGTTTGAGTACTGATCAGGGTTTGAAGTTCTAGAAGAGTAATGAGTTGATGGGATGTTGAAGGACTGGGAAGGTTGCTAAAATACTGAGCGTGATGCTGGTGTACTAGGGAGGAAGCCAGTGTACCTTGGAGAGAATGTTGAAGTATCAGGGAGGGGGCAATATTTCCACTTTCTTTCCAGATGCCCACCAAACTATGAGTGTCTAACCACCTCCTTGGGCCAATTTACCATTATTTACCTCAAAAAGTAAGACACAGTGTGCCATTTAGGTGTCTCTCTTTTCTCTGACTTGTGAGTCAATGACAAAGCAGTTGTTCTTTCTTACCCAAGGTGTGAACCCACATGGGGCAGGACAGGACATCTGTCTTTCTTCCAACATTTACCTCTTACCCTCTGGAGTTCTTCTTCTGCCTATGACTTGAATTTTAGCCGCTAAAATGAAACAGATCATTCTACAGATCTATAATTTTTGGTCCACGTATTTGGTCACCATTACTATGTGACAGAGTAGACCAATGAGTACTGTCACCACATATTTATTGAGCACTTGCAAAGGAATTGCTCTCCATACACAGTTCTATCAATAGTCCTTCAGTGTGGCTGATAAGAAGTTCCATTTGTCCTGTGCATTTCTCTGGGTTCAAAGATTCAATTCTCAGAGAAATAAGGTGCATAGATAGTGATTAATGAAATAAGATTCATGAGCAGATAAGGAGAGACACTGGTTGCAGAAGGGAACACAGGAAAAAATGAAGGTTGAAACTTTCAACACTCAACCATGCAAAATCCCTCTATGAGATAAGCTGTTATCATCACAAAATACTTTTTGGCTTTCTGCAGACCACTGACTAAATTTTCCAAGTGATAACCCATTCTGTTAAATTCTCACGTTTTCTGAACATCTATGTCATTTTAGACAAAACTTTTTAAGCTAGAAATGAGATAGTGATACAACCCTTTATGGTCTTTGGAAACACCAAATGCTTTAGAGACAGTCTGAGTTTAATTCCCAACCTTGTGTTCTGCAACTGTGTTGCCTCGAAAAGGTTAATTTATGTTTCTTAGTCTTGGGTTCATCTGTTACATAACAACAAAAATGTGTCGTATAAACGTTTTCTGTATCTTCCACAATAATATGCACTGAGGTGTTTGGAGCAGGCCAGACCAGAGCTGGCAATCAGTAAGGGGTAGCTAGGAAGATAATCTACTGGAGCAGAATGGATGCCCAGTCCCCCTCCCTCCATCCTTTAAAATGAATTTAAAGTCTAGATATAAATATGCAAATTGCACAAAGAAGCAGAGATCAAGTAATAGCAACTCAGTTTTGAATAGCCCTCTACAGTTCACTAAACAATTCCAGACCTATTAACTTGATCCTCATTACAGTCTTATGAAATCAGCAGCATACAGTGTATATTTTAAAATATTATTCTTAAGGACTCAAAGAACTAAAAAGCATTTCCCAAGGTCACAGAGTTTATAAGTGGCAGAGCCAGGATCTAAATGACATTCTTAGTTCCATGATTTCCAGCCACAAGTTTAACTCACTCAAACCAACTTGAATTTTTACATATATCAGTTCTGCTGGGCTGAGTTTACACATCTGAGTCAGACTACAAAGGAAAAGCAAGACCCAAGTGCTTAGAGGAAGGTGTACAGAGGACCTTTAAGACACGGGGAGGGTAAGGCTTGCAGAGCACACTGCATCACTCTTAATTTACTTTGTAGGATCAGATGCTCTCTCTGGCCCCAACATCTGGATAAGAAACAGGGAAATGAAGTGGCTGAGACCGGCAGCTCTGAATATGAGCAATCAGAGCCCTTCCAGAGCCCCAGGCATTTCTCTCCCAGAAGGCTCTGTGAGACACAGCCTGGCCCTGTGAACAGCAGAATTCTCATCACACAGATGCCATGAGAGCAGGGCCCACTTCCTCACGCTTCATTAACCGCACTTCTATTTTTGCATTCTGTCTTGTTTCCATTGCTATCAAAATGGAACCTCACCCCAGGCTCACAGGCGCTTGTGTCAATGGCAGCCAGGAGCTCATCTGTCGTAGTGTAGCGAACATTTTCTTTCAGACTCCCCTAGCCAAAATGTAGCCACCTGGATATTTGGTAGGGAGGATGACACCAGAGTGTTTTTCCTTGACCTTCCTGGGCCATCATGTTGTGTTCCCCTGCTTCCTCCATCCCCTGTTTGCCATCCTGTTTTCACTTATTTTTTTCTTTAGTACATCTACTCCACTACCCTGGCAGGTTCTGCAACACACAGAGAATGAGAAGAAATCCTATCACCTTGCGTTCATGACAGTCCATGGGAGAGACAGGTGCACCAAAATGGTGGCACACAGGGCATATTATAGAACTGAGATTGTCTGGCAAGAAATTTAGAGTCTTAGAAATAGAAGCCTTCAATTTTTTCTCAGGAAACCAAAAGTGATGGAGTGTGGAAAGGCACCCAGCCTGCGCGGCACTGGTGCTGGTGCACATACGTGAGAGAAGGGCAACAGAAGGTGAGAAGCACACAGGTAGCCGTCAGCATGGGATGCGAGCCTGAGTACTAGTTGTGAGCTGGTGGTGTTTATGAGGCAGAGCAGAGTCAACAGGAACGTACTGCAAGAAAATGACACTGATGCATTTATGCACAGTAGGTTGGGGTGCAGGTGAAAAAGGGATTTAATAGACACCAGGATTGCTATGAGTTGCCCAAGAACGGTATAAGGGGCAGGGTTATTTCTCTTAGTCCCTGGACCATGGAATGTTCCTTATCCTGTCCCCACAGCATTTAATATAATTCAAAACAAGTACAATATTCAACTACAAAATTGTGAATTTAAAAATGTCCTTCTGTATCATTTCTGAAATGGACATTTCTATAAAATCTATTAAATCTGAACAGTTTTTACTTGTTTTCAGGTTCTGCTTGTGGGTCCCTAAGTGAAAATTTCCATGTCACAGCCCTTTCTTCAGAACAGAAAGTTTGGCTATATAGGCACATAGTCATAGACAGGGATGTCCAAGCATTTGGGGGAGGTGTTCTCAGGACCAGGTGTATCTGATTGGCAGGTCTGGTGTCCAAGGTTAATTCTCAGTGGAAACAACACAAGAGATGTCTGTGTACTCGTGAGCAAAACATGAGCAAACCAGCATATCTCAGTTCACTTTGCAGCAATGGCTCCCACCTCTCTAGTCTGGATTCTGAGCTCAACTCACTCCTCTCTCTGCAGATGATTCTGCTTTTCAGAGTTTTCAGAAAAAGCAGTGTAATGGAGGAAGGGTTTGATAATGATGACTCAAAAGAGCACAGTGAAAAGGGAGTACAGAGCAAGGTCATTCATTGTCCAGGACAGGCACAATGGCAGGCTCTCACTGCTCCGCGTGGTTGATCCTCATCTTGCCGTGCAGCCCATATTGTACAAGCTCATTGGCATGCACATTACTATAAATCAAGACACAGGTGATCATTGTTTGCAACTGCCCAAGAATTTCCCCTGATAGAAAAGACAGGGCTCTGATCGCGGAGACTTTCTTCTCAAAATACAGAATTGTTTGAATTTTTGGCAAAGGAAATTCCTTTCTCCTTTTGTTCATCCCACCATGTCTTCTTGCCAAACCCCCGTTCCCCGCACCCTGGCCTATCTACCTCCTCTACTCCCACCCCAGGCAGCAGAGAACTGAGATCATGTAAGAGTCCGAGATACAATTGTGGAATCTGTCACATAGTCTGTGACCTTCTGAAAGCAATTGCCATTTCTAAATCCATGGCCGAAAGTCTTTTAATGAGATAATATACAAGAGGAGAACCATTTATGAATTTTGAAACCAGAATCAATGTCATTCTTGGCACTTTCTCTCTCTCTCCCTCTCTCTCTCTCTCTGTCTCCCTTTTTTCTCTCCCTCTTATTATCACTATCTTTATTTGTCTCTTTTTGAGACATGATTTTTCCTTCCTCCCTGGTAATAATTTCTGCCTCCTTTTCTACAGAAAACTCCTATTTATTGTCTAAATTGCAAATACTTTTTTTTCATGAAGCCTGCTCTTAAATTTCCAACCAGAGCAGTTACCTTTGCACCAAAACTTGGTAACAACTTCCTCTCTTCTCCTGCAATCTCTGTACAGCTCTATCGTAAATATTATATCATACATCACTTCAAATTCTGCCACTAGAACATGAGCTTCTTAAGAAATGCCTTAATTTTAATGCTTTTTATTTAGTTATTCATATCTTTGTGCTGGGGATTGAGCCCAAGGACTCAGGCTTGCTAGGCAAGCACTCACACTGAGCTGTATCACCAGCTGTTCCTTGATTTTAATATGTCACTGGTAAAAATGCACACCATCAGCTCTATAAATTTCAGCTGATTTTTTAAAAATCCTACTATATAAAATATAAACATTGATTGGAAAATATATTCCAATTTTATGATAGCAAGAAACCAAACAATGTGGAACTTTATTTTGAGAAAATACGATTTAGCCTTCTAAATCCTCTAACCCTAGCACCTCACACAGAGCAGGAGTAGTAGAGGCTGTTCAGGCTCACACATGACCGTGTGTTCCTCCTCTTTCCTCAGCCTTCATGCATCCAAGTGAGGTCACATGACCCTGTCCTTCCAGTGGAACAAAAGTGTGAGACACACATCATTTCTAGTAGGAGACAGATAAGAGCAAGTTAACCTTTCCACTCTCTCTTGCTCCTGTGATTGGAAATGAAGGACCTTGATCTGGAGAAACTATAAAGGAGAAGCATCTGCGCTTTGCTTTGCCACATGCAACATGAATACAACTGGGATAGAAACAAAGATAAACCTTTGAGTCTGTGAAATTTCATATTTTTCCCTTCTTTTTCCTTGCTGTTGTTGTTGTCATTGTTATTGCACCATTGTCCGTCTTACCTTCGTTAATGCAATAGGCTCAAATAGGGTCTTTTTAGATAACTGTGCCAAATTTCAATTTAGAATGTTCATTGCTATGTTGAGGACAACTGATTAAGTGGACATGAGCTTAGAAAGCGCTGTGCAAAACAGAGATGTTTTTTATGTGAACTGATCTTTGATGCATCACCTATATTAATATTCATAACTCTATATGCTGTCATCTCCGCAAACAGAGGAAGAGTCTGAGCTTCAGAGAATGAAAGAGACTTGTCCACAGTCATACCCATACAACTAGTTAAGTAGTAGAGGTTCCCAGCCTGTCTTTCAGTCTGAAATCCAGGTTGATTTCCAACTCCTCCACCACAGAAAAGGAGGCCTCTGTAAGAACACAGTCGCACTGGAACCTCAGAAGCAACAAGATCTTTGTGCAAGGCTCAGGGATGCACACCTCACACTGAGGACGAGCTTGTAGATCAAGATGTCCTAACCACTGAGCAGAGTGAGGACACCTGGGTTTGCCTGGCAAAAGCTGCATCCCCTCTAAACTCAGTGACCCCACCTACTGGCCCCAGCCTCAAGGTTCATCAGTGTTTCCTTGTATACTGCAGGGCAAGGAGTCACAGCAGAGCCTCCCCCCGCACCCCCCGCCACTGCAGCTAGAGGACAGGGCTAAGGAAGCAAAGGCTTGTAAATGTGGCCCAGATCTGACCTTCAGATGTTTCCCACACCAAAACCTCTGTGGGCAGAATGGGGCAGAGTCAACATTGCAGCAATGGCTCTGGAGTGCCCCAGAGAATTCCACCTCATTCCCACATGGCTTTGGTTTGAAAGGATAATGAGCAATTAACTAATATTTGTCAGACCAAGCTCCACTCTAGGTCGTTAGTTACCAGCACGATTCTTCAAAAACAATACATACATGCTTCTGTGCCTAATGAAGATTTAAGCCCCCCAAAAAAGCAAACAAAATAAAAGGAAGCAGTATGCAAGTCAAAGGCAGAGGGCATCAGAAGTTGAGCAACTTAAGAGCTGAGGTCTTTGACTCAGCCTCCCTTGTTTAAAACAGTCCCATCTCTGAAATGCCATCTTAAACAAACACTCTAAACCTCAGACACATTGCATGTAAGATGGAGATCATGTAACTACCTAAATGTATAATGCTACTGTGAAGGTTAAGTTAGGTAACTTACATAAACTGCCTGCAAGTGGCTACTACATAGCACACCCTCGGGAAATAACACCTATTAATCATGTTTTAATGCTACCAAGTAGTTCAGTGCTGTGCCCAGTGTAGGTTGGGGTGGCAAAGCTTGTCTGTGTAACCAAGAAAAAATTCTGAGGAAGCACTCTTTAGAGTCAGATCTGGAAGAGGGAGGAGTGCCAAGCACCGTCTAGGATGTTTTCAAGAGCACTCAAGTAGGAGGACTGGCATGAGCTACAGCTTTAGCACTAAAGAGACTTGTACAGATGAGGGCACACCCATGAAGCAGGAGCATCAAGACCATGTAAAGTATGTGGAGGGAGGCGAGGGCAAGGATATGAACAGTATCAAAGCTCAGTTCTGGACTACAAAGTGTACTGAGTGCCAGGGAAATCTGTCTCTATAATTATCTCCTGAGTCTACCGTATTTCATTTCTCTAGAGCCAAGAGTCTTGTACAAGCTGCTGTCTTCTCTTTTCTGGATTTCTGCAACACCCTCCTTGGCTATATTTTCGTTTTCCATCATGTCAAATACAACCCCCCGCCAAAAGCTTAATATTTTCCATTATGCAACCATAATAATCTCTCTAAAGCTTAATCAGATTATGCCATTCCATCATAAAACCATCTAATGACTCTCCTTTTCATTTAGGAAAAAAAGTTTCAAATCTTTACCACGATGTACATCATTTACCTAAAATAGATTTTTAAAAAAATTGTTAACCATTTCAATTTCATTTAAAATGCCTGCCTTTCAGGGAGATCATTTGACCACTCTAGGCAAAGTGACACTCTGCTTACCCTCCTCACAGAGCAAAAGTCCCTGCTCTGTACGCACAATCCCTGGTGTAATTTTCAGACACCTTATCAGTATCTGTATTGCTTTGTCCCTGTATTGGTTACTGTTTCCTTTCTTAGACGGTAAATTTCACAGGGCATAGTGTCGTATCTATTTTATCTACCATTCTGTCCTCAGCACATAGAAAATTTACAGCACAGATAGAAAGGAGAATTTGGTTTCATTATCAACTAATTGAGTATTTCTTTTCTCATTTTTTTCCAATCAACATGCTTTCTTCCCAAGTTAGTACATGTATACTAGTTTTAAACCTCCATGCACCACAAATTTTCCAAACAACTAAGCTGCAGTTACTCTAAATCCAAGACCCTCTTGATTCTGAATTTAATGTTTATTATTGCTGATTCTATCCATCACCATATCATCAACATCATCCTCTTCGTTGTCATCATCAATCTTTACCAGCAGGTCAACACACCATCCTATGAAAGTAGCATCCCCCCCGCAACACTCTTCTACTTTCACGTGCTTTATATTCTTTGCTTATGTATATGCTTTACACACTTCTACATTCATATTTAACCTTCAGAATGAGTACAGCTTTATTCCAGTTCTTCATTTTTCAGAGTGCGAAATGCTGGTTCAGTGCTCAGAGAGTTTAAATGGTTTGTTCAAAATCACATAGCTAATACAAGGAGGAGTAAGTTTTAAACCCAAAATTGGTTGACTCTGAATGCCTTCCTTCCTCTAGGTAAAACTGCCTCTTCCATTTTATTCTAAATCCTCTTGATTCGTGTGTACTGACTGAGTATCTATGATTCCAGCTCAGTATTATCTCTTAATTTTGTTAAGCTGTTCATTCTACTATTTCCTCTTGCAGTCATCATGACTTGGCATTGACTTCTCAGTCAGATGCTCTTGGTTGCCCTGTGCAGAATCCCAGCACAAAACTTTATGACGAAGCCCCAAATTCAAGCTTTCTTCAGTTCTTCCAACTGGAGAAGGATAAGCATGGGTTTGTGTAGCCAGATTAATGAGGTTAGGGTATTAAAAGAAACCCACTGATGGGGGTTCTCACCATCCACATGTGATCTCTTTTTTTTCTTAAGTACTTACTTCTTAATTTTAATATAAAATATTTGAAGGTCAGATAATCAAGTGTCTCAATGCGTGCATTCCTTAGAATGAGTGATTAGCAGGATTCTGCTTGCCAACTCCTTTACAAAAATATTTTAATAAAAATTAAGACATCTTAACATGAGTGTGAGGAGATGGCAGTTTCCCCTCATCTCTTGCTAACCACTTAGTGGCCAGCACATTTAACTCTACTTCTGCAGTTACATTTTTAATAAAACAAAAAGTTCTGGATTTGAGTTAAATCTTTGACAACTCAAGAAAAAAGTTTAAAAAAATGCTTCACATTTTATCTCCCTTGTCAGGCAAATTGGTATTCTGATGATCTGGTTTTTGAAATATCTTGCAATTCAAGCCATTAGAGAGAGAAAACACTTATTTGTCATCACTTTCCCATGATGCTTAGATGTGCTCTGTCAAAGATGATTTTTCAGGCATAATCCATCCATGTGAGAATTGCTACTTGTGTTAATTACTATGTGACAGCTCAGATTTCTCCGGAGGGCTCCCTAATTCTTGCAGCTTGTTTAACGCAGGGAGAAGCACATCTGTTAAGCAGAACATAGGATGTTGATCTACCATGTCTTCTATTGGAATTCTTGCACTGGGTAGTTTTCCTAGTTTATCCTAGCTATGGTCAAGTGTGCTTTTGTGTGACCAGCATGCTTCCTTAAAGCCAATGCATACACTCACTTATCTGCATTTTTGAAACTCAAAACTTTTTCAAAGCTAAACATTTTTATAAGTATTTTGCAATGAAACATTGCTTGAATTATGATGTGCCTCTTTATAGTCTTTATTGCCACATTAATATAAAAATTTTTGTTGTTCATGACAGAAATGGTCATCTATCTTCTATCCTTGATCCACTGAGAACACTGTCTTTCTATAATTTAAAAAAAGGGAGAGAAAAAAGAAAAGGAAAAAAACCATTGCAAACCACATGAAACCTCAAAACTTCTTAATTTATTATTGTGAAACTGTATTTCTAGGTCTGTGACATTGTGTGAATATTCATACAGTTTCTGTTAATGTAAAGGATTGAATTCAATTAGTATATATTGCAAATTGAATAGGTAGATATTCAGTGAGTAGGTGAGCCTCAGTCTTGCCTTTACACTGTCACCTCCTCTCCTCTCACCCCAATATAAAAGTTTCTCTATTCTCTCTGTTATGGTTGAAGTGTCCCTGCCAAAGCCTCATACAGTCATGAGGCAGCTAAGTCTAGCGTTTGTGATTGGTTTGTTGCCCAGCTCTGGATTTGGTAGTGTGAGTGCTGCACCCGCCCAGGGGCGGAGCCAGCATACAATATGGGGTAGGGAAAGAGGTGTGCTTCTGTCTTCTGCCCTTTTGCTTTTGTTGCTTGCAGCTGCCGTGAATGGCTGCCCCTCAGCCACACCACCCTGGCTTGGAGCCAACTGAGTGTGGACTGAGACCTCCAAAACTGTAAGATAAATAAACCTTTCCTTCCTTCATTCTGAGTGTCAGGTACTTTCTCTCAATAAGGAGAGAAAATTAACCAAGACACTCTCTTACAAATAAAAGTTCACAATGTTTCAATGCTCAAGTTCCTCTATGATGTTTTCTTTGTTCCTAACACAATAATCTGTATGATACTCCATACAAATTCAGGTACTTTTCTCATGTTTGGACTTGGAATTATGAGATAGTTCACATATGTCTCTCTAATTTTTTATGGTTCAACTTTTAATGTGAGCCCTATATAGTAAGCACTTTTACATTTGCTTTCTCCTTTCATTATTGTGAAAATCTTTAGCATATTTATTAAGGCCTTTTGCTGAAGAAAAAAACCCAAAGCTCCAGAAAATCAAATAATTTGTCTAAGGACATATGGCTCACAAATTAGTTAGAATTTTTAATTTAGGTACCTCTGAGCTAAAAGTCCATGTTTGGCAGATATTCTACAGTGTTTGGGGGATATAGTGTCCTATCCTACTCACTTTCTGTTGGTCAGGTCATGAATTGTGATTGTAGTGGTTGATTGATTGCATCAACTCAAGAAGTTTAGAAGCTTAACTAAATGGACTCAGCCATTCTACACCCTAGGGTGTTGAGAACCCACTCTAGAGTGACCCATCACCTGGATTGTATTAAAGGGAAGTGAAGAAGGATGGATGGGCTTCTGTTCTTTGGAGAAGCCCCACTCTTTGCCTTTAGGTTGGACATTGTCACTTGGTTTCTAGCACATACTCTTTGGCTTCCACATTAGGTCCTTCAGCCTTCTATTGCAGACCCATCAGCCTCCTGATATGGACTTGCACAGGACACTGGACTGAACCCTTCAGTCTCCAGTGTGCAGGTACCCTCTGCATGCTTCCTCATTCAGTTCTGTGGTTGACCATCATAAGGCAGATCTTATAATTTCTTATATATTTGTGCATCTTGTGTCATATCTGTTTCTCCAGTAAACCCTGACCAATGCAGTTATCAAAGTTGTTTTTAGCCAGCTAGTTAGATATGTTATTCATTTGCTCAGTAGATGACTCAGAGGAACACAGACATCACCTTGCCTTGCAGAGTTAAGCAATTGTGTGCAAGCCTAAGTTTCAGCATACTGTCTCCACCACAGAACTTGTCTGTAGATTTTTACATGTTCCAAAAGAAAAAAAAAGTACATCTCAAGCTCATACCACTTAAATACAAGAAGGTAATTTAATTTTACTTGAAAGGATAAGTTTTCTTACCAGGGATTGAAATTAGGACTGGCCAGGCAGGTGCTTCTGCCACTGAGCTATATCCTCAGCCCAAGGATAACTTTTCAAGGGCTGCTATGACCATGAACTGGAAGTGAGGTATCACCTCCACTCACTCAGTGGCTGCACCTCTCCGGCACCCCTAGCTCTGATGCTACAGCACAGTTGTGTACGCTTGTCGTCCAACCTTCACAACAGCACAAGAAAGGGGACCCCAAGGCCAGGCTCCACTTTGAGAAATGATACCTTCATCTATGGTTTCTGACTTCATCAATGCAATATGATTTTATGCACCAATCATTTTCATAGTTTGCTTGCAGTTCACGTTATTTATTCAGTAATATGAAATGTAATTTACCTAGATTGGATCTGTGTAGTAGTGATTTATTCCATTGCACTGCTGCATTGTATTTCAGTGTAAAAGTTTAGCACGTGTAATCAATGTGTTTTATAGTTAAGAGTACATTGGACTATTCTCAGTTTCCTTCTGTTTCTTCATTCATTTATCCATTCACTTATTCTACAAATTTTTTTAGGTATATTCTGTGTCAAGCACTATTCTTAAAAATTAGGAAATGCAGTAAACACGCAGTTATGTTGTCATGAAGTCTTCATTCTTAAGACACAGACAAAACAAATCTGAAGGCAAATGCTCATTGTTTTAGGAGGATACTGCTTAATAAACTCATTATATGTTGAAAATATTGTAAGTTAAAAATGCTTTTATTGCACCTAACCTCATACAGAACCTCATAGCTTAGCCACACGGTTGAGGGTAGTGTCAGTTTTCCAACCTCATAACCAACAGGCTGAGTGGAAGCTGCTACTCCCAAGCTGCCCAAGATAGAGTCATACTGCATGTCACTAACCCAGAAAAAGATCATACTTTGAGGCATGGCTTCCACTGATTGTTTACTGTTTCTGTGCCATTGTCATGTCAAAAAATTGCAACTCGAGTGGTAGTATGTTGAGGGATCATCTGTGCCCAGTATGCCAGATGTGAAGAAAAAACAAATCAGGATAAGGTTGATAAAGATAGTTGGGAGGGAGACCATAGTCATTTTATATAGTGCAGTCTGACAAACCTTCATTGATAAGATGAGTACTTGAATAGAAACTGTAATCTGGAGCTCTCTGGAAAAGTGTTCCCAACAGAATTCAAAGAGTTTGGAACTCTCACAGAATGGTTAGGAGGCCTTGAAAGTGCTCAGAGTGACTGAGGGAGACTTGTGTAAAATGGGGTCAAAAAATATTGTGCAACTTTAAACAAGATAAAGATGTTTGCTTTTACTCAAAGTGGGTTGGGAAATTGTTGGAGAGATTTGATATATAATGTGTGTGTGTGCTGCTGGAAATCTAAAATTTCTTTTTTGCTTAATTCTAGCTATGTACAATAATAGAAAATATTGTCAATAATTAAGAATGATGGTCCAAGAAGCAACATTAGACTTTTGAAGAGTGAAAGGAAGTACGTAGTACTCATTCAGGAGACTAACAGGGGAACTAATATTTATAGAATCCAATCCTGTCTCTGGCTGATATCAAAAGCTCAGTTTGGGATGAGTGTTAAGTGCATAAAAGAAGATGAAAAGTTGTGATTGTGCATACATGTGTATTTCCTGAGATAGGAGATGAGAATGCAAAGATTGGAATTACAGTTTGTTTTGACTTTGTTTTTGGAAAAGGAGGAGTTGCTTTCAGAAATCTGTACAATTTTCTATAGAGGGTGACAGCAAATAATTTAGACTTTGGGAGCCTAACAGTATCTGTTGTGACTGTTGAATTGCACCATTACAGCATGAAAATAGTCATAGAGAATGTGTAACAGATAGGTATGGCTTTATATTCCAGTAAAATGTTGTTAACAAAACAGCCAGCATTTACAAAACATATATTTACAAAATTAAGGATGTCTGGAAGGGAGTGTAATCATATTTGGATAAGAAAATGAATTAAAAATACTGTAAATACCTAATTTATTAATGAGTTTCATTCTGGGAGACAAATATACAATGTAAAGCATAAACAAACCAAATGTGAAGTCCGTTCATATCTGTGAAAGTTCACCACTCAAATGTTAGTCAGGGACTTACTGTACAAAGAATAAACACCTCTGGCCACACCAATTGGCCCAAGTTTCTGTGGGTGACTGTGCGTCTTGAAGCATTATACTGTACACGTCTTCAGAATTATAAGGCAATGCTAGTATTTGTTACCTTTAATATTGACATTACTTTACTTTTCTGATAGCAGAATAAAAGAAAAAGTTCCCCATATTTTTGCCAACAATTATATTTATAAATCGTTTGCTAACTTTGGGGTTACAAAGTAGTATTTTACTGTCATTTTAATAGAACAGTTTACTCATGTACCATTTTTTCTTGTCTCTTGGATTTGTGATTTTGTTCTCTGCTAGCTAGATCTGTGGAATAAACAGAATTATGGATAAGGTCCATACAGGCCTATGTTCATGGCTAGTCAAGACCTATATGAGCAATGGAAGTGTGATGAAACTATTATATATTGCCTGGCTTATCCCTGCCCTTGATCAAAGTGGGGAGCAGCTTGATGTCTGAGATGTATTTGATAGAATCTAGAAATAAGTAGAATCCGAGCATTATTTATTGAGAGACCTCATGACCATATTAAGCACACCATGTTCTGTTAATATCTGCAGTTATGGAAAATAAGTTTCGAATTCATGCTTGGTATTAACAAAAATATGAGAGCATGGATCATGAGTATTCCTCGTATAGTGTAGATGGGCTTAAAGAGAGGGCCTCAGTGTCAATGAAACTCACTTAGAAGAAAGAAATTTTATTGGGTTCTAATGAAAACAACACTGTGAACAATTTTAGCAGGAAAATGGTATTAAAGTAACTATTCTTTCTCCAAAAGTTTGAAAACAGAAAAAAAAATGACAAAAATAAATAATTCCACCTGACAACTAATTAAATGTTTGATTATCATATAAATGCATCTGTTCAAACACACATATGCCCACACATGCCTAGTATATGTTATGTAACACATTGGTATTGTTGTTTTATAAAGGAGAAATACCCACAAAATACACTTCTATAACTACATTCTCATTACTTGTAGTGCTTGGGGATACCTCCCTTTTCCTTAGACAGTATTATTCTCTGTCAGCAGGTTAGTATTTCACAGAACCTCTAGGCAGTAATAAGAGTAGATGTAAGCCCAGGATGGATTATTGCATGGTCATATGTCACATATGCGGTAGTAGTAAGAATGTCTGTATTAGTCAGGGTATTACTAGAGAAAACATATACAACATGTGATATACAAATGTATAAGAAATTACAAGATTGGCTTATCATGGGCAGCCAAAGAGTTGGATGAGGAAGCATGCAGAGGGTGTCTGCACACGGGAGGGTGAAGGATTCAGTCCAAGGTCTGGAGTTCACTCCAGTGTCCCATGTAAATCTGTACCAGCAGGCCAATGGGTCTGTGACAGAAGGCCAAAGAGTCTATGCCTGAATGCTGAAGAGTCGATGCTGGAAGGATGAAGGATCCAAGGCAGAAGCTGTAGAATCTGCACTGGAAGCCAGGAGATGACATCCAAGCCAAAGGCAAAGACTGGAACTCATTCAACCTTCCTCCTTCCCTTCTATACCATCCAGGTGATGAGCCATCCTAGGGTGGTAGAATTGCTAAGCCAATTTAGTTAAGCTTCTAAATGTCTCAAATTGACACAATCAATCAACCACTTCAATGTCCATTGTAGAGGTTTGATGATGACATCAAAAGCTTTGGAAATTGTTCTGAAAACTTTCTATATGCTTTATGTTATAATTTTTACAATGAAGCAATGAAGTAATAAGCATCATCTCCATTTTATAGATGGTTGTAGAGAGGCAAATCTACTTTCAAGCTTATTCACTTGTGAAACAAGGTAATATCTTTCACAGAGTGAACATGCCATACAAAAATTAAATTTAAATCACCAAGCTATCACTGTTCTGGCCCATGATAGGTACTCAGATAATATTTATTGATTTCTCTGCCTTGGTGAGAATTCAGTTTGTCTTAACTCATATTTCAATTATTTGTAAAATCTCCCAATTAAAAAAAATCAAAGAAGAAGAGGAGAAGAAATCACATGCAATTCAAGGTGACATCGTCATTGTTGTCACAATGTTTTGAGATGAGAAACAGAACTGATGTCCTCAGAGGTGGTAAATATGAACCAGACTATCCACACTCATCAGTTTCAGTTTGGTCAGATCACAAACCACAGTTGAACTTGTCATGGTAAGACAACCTTCCAAAAGCAGTTCACAGGTCAGAAGTTTTGTGATGAGACAGATATGGCCCCAGCATCACACTTGGGTAAGGATTTGAGTGCATTCTGCTTAGATGGGAGGAGTTCCAGGAAGCTCCACAAATGAGGGGAGAATTGAAGAGGGAAGGTTAAGAAGGCCACAGTGCAGAATACATTGATAAGCAAGTCATGCCTGTGGGCAATTGTGGGTACACACCACTGGGGCCTTGAGAAGATTGTACAGATGTATGCTAAGCACACACCAGAAAATCTCCAGTACATAGGAAGAGAAAGACCAACTGTAGAACTGGGGGATGTGAGGACTCACAGGACAAGTTGTGGGTTCCAGCTGCAGAAACATTTTTTTAAAACAATGGTCAACATCTGTTTTTTGTACAGAAGAGATTAGGCTAAGTGATCTGTCTGATTCTTTATGTGGAGAATTTCCAAAATATATATATATATATATATACTTTATCTATTTACAGAAGGTATCAATAAAAGTATCAATATATCAGAGTCTCTTTATTTTTATTTGTGGTTTTGCTAGTAATATAATATACAGTAATACTTCAGTTGTTAAACACTTCTATTTGCAAACAATTTGGTTCACAACCAAAAGGATTTGGCAAAATTTTGCTTCAGTTTGCAGCTTCTGCATTGGGTGACAACCACCAACTTCCTGATACAAACACGAATGCAGCCGCCTTTCCCAAAATGTAAAACAAATTAAGTTTGTAATCCAAGGTACCACTCTATCTAATTGCAAGTTTATATCATATTGTATTATATCATAAAAAATAAAAGAACAAACAAAAAAGTATATCAAATTGTATTTAATAATAGTTTTAAGACACATGCATGCACTCAGTTGTGAAAGTGTAGATGTGATGATTTCAAACCCCATGTTTCATCCTTCCCTTGCCTCCAATAGTTGACCTGCTCTTCTGTCTGAACTAAGAGATCTCCAGCCATGTTGGTCACTCTTGTTTCACTTTTGATGAAAAAGTTATTTTTTTCCCTTTTTTAACTGTAAGATAAACTGTAACATAAAGTTTTATCATATTAAGTGTTTTGGAGTGTACATTTAGTAGTATTAAGTACATTCTAATCTCCTGAACCTTTACACCTTGCGAAAAACTCTGGACCAATTAGCCAACTCCCTATTTCCTTCCTCCCACCTGCCCCTGGCAACAGCTATTCTACTTTCTGCTTCTACTGTTATTTGCTCTAGGTACATATTTTGTTCAAAAAAATATGTTATTCATCTTTTTGTGACTGGTTTATTTCCCTGAGTGTCATGACCTTCAGTTTCATCTATGTGACAGCCTTTGTCAGAGTATCCTTACATTTTTCTGGCTGAATAATGTTAGATTACAAATGTATATCAACTTTCTTTATCCATTTATCTGTCAATGGACACAGTTTGCTTCTGCCTTTTTGCTCTTGTGAATAAGCTACTATGAATGTGATGCAAAAATTCTTATTTTTTCACATGAGGTAACAGAGACTGAGCAATATCAATTAAATTTCTTGTCGGTTCAAGTAGCAACAAGTGGTATGACTTCAGGTTGGTTAGATCCAAAGATCATGCTCTTGCCATTCATTCAATCTATGTAATTTTATCAATCATTTCTCTTTTTTTCTCTCTTTTTTTAAAATTTATTTTAGAGATAGTAAAATCCAACAAAACATAACAGAACAAAGTCAATCAAAACAAAGCAGTAGAACTGGTACAGAACTTCAAAGCAGGATGTTAGGAAAACAATAGCTACTATAATAGATCTTGCTGTCTTCACAGTTGTTGACCATTCCATCAGGTATAGTAAAATCAAATCAAAAACAAAACAGAATAAAACCAATCAAAACAGAATATTGAATAAAGCAAACACAATGAGAATAAACCAAAACAGAGACAACAATATTGGGTCTCAAAGACAGAAGGGAATCCCCCATATTTGCTACATTACATACTGTCATCCTCACAAGAGATGCTCAGACTGCTGGCCCCAGGCCTGCAGAATCAACCAAACAATACAAGTATTTAGTTGTTTTATGTACCTTCGTTGATATCAACTTAGCAGGTTCTCCGGACCAGCAGGTTGCTCACGGTGCGGGGGGGGGGGTTGTGTGTGTGTTGATTCTCAGCCCATGGGCTGGTAGTGTCACTGGAGGTGCAGATCTTTCTCTTCCTGGAGTCCATACAGTTCACACCACTCATCAGGGAGGCAGGCTAATTGTCTTCTGCTTGGATCCTCCCTGACCTAAGATGGCGGGTTCTTGGGAGTCGCAGATCTTTCTCTTCCTGGAGTCTGCACCATTCATGCCACTCGCCAAGAAGGCTGGCTAGTTGTCTCTATCAATGTTTCTTGCAGCCAAACCCAATGGGAGATGCTTGGTGTATAATGGTCTAAGCAGCATAGTGAAGTGATCTGATTCACATTAATCACTCTAACCCTTACACTATTTATAATCATTGCTAACTTTTAATATGCGCTGTCTAGTTCACACAGTTTTAAATTTATAATTTTTAGGTTAATCCTATAGAAGTATTATTTTCTGAAACACAGAGAGGCTAAACCATTTAACCAAAGTAGCACAGATGGTAAGTATTAGAAATAAAATCTGAATGTTTGATATTTAATGAAATATTTTGGTGCAAAATCTGTTGAGATTCAACTTTTCTTTTATTTATCCTCTGCAGGTCTCCACACAAGGACTTCTAGACAGCAAAGACTTAATGCCATCTAATAGTTGTGAAATATTTTCTAGCCCACGAAGTGCTGTTGCATATGGCCATTATTGAGTTTAATTCACTTGACAGTCTTTTGAAATGACAGAAATGAACTGGCTCTTTGGGTGAGAAGTGTTGGCAAAAGAAGAGAAAGATCGTCTCATCCTCTGCTTGAGGGACTGTCCCCTGCAGTGAAAGGTGACCTGCTAGTGTCACAGCACTGAACTCTCTTTTCTGAGCCTCCCTCCCTGTTCCACTGGGGCAGGCTGGAGACATATCATTGGCAGTGCATGGGGAAGACTCAATCCTGCTTAGCTCATGCATTTTTCCTCCTGTTTCTCTTGGCAGCTGGACACACTCTCAGCCAAAAGCAGATATGGCAACAGAGGCCAAGGGGGCTTCCTGGCCTGAGAGTCCAATGGCCAGCACAACAGTCCTGGGCTGGACCAATCAGCAGAGTCCACCAGACTCCCTCACACCCTAATCTAGATTTCATTTTTTTTATTCCTTAACCAGTTTAAAACTCAAATAAAGAAGAGAGGCATCATTCTTCCTGCCCTTCCAACTTCAGCAGTAGACATAAAATAGTGATTTAATGACCTTTGGCCCACATCTCCTAATTCTCAAAAAGGGTCAAAGAATATACTCTGGAGAATCAGAATATACCTAACACTACTAAACATACACTCAGAAATGGTCAATATAGAAAATTTTATATTATACTTTTACAATTAAAAAATAAAAAGTGAGAAATTTGCTTTCTCATAAAAAAGAGAACTTGAGTAACCTCATGGGAACATTTTGAGTCCAAACAGAAAAACATGTCAATTGCTGCTGATTTCAAACCCTGCACCTAGTATTTCCCTGTCTTGGACAGTGCTCTAGTGTCAACTGTCACTGAAGGTTTATGATTTATCTGTCCTCCATGTCCCAGAGATTCAACGAGTCAATTAATGAGTAGAAACTTGGATTGCTCTTGGTTTATCAGAGACATATCAGAATTCATCTAGGTCTCAATGAGTTTTTCAGAAAAATCTCCCTGATCCTTTCAATCCCACAGTCTTCAGAAATGTGAAGCCACTTCCAACTATGACTCCAGTAAGTCAGGTGCCTTGGCCAGCTTATTCAGCTAAGTGCCTTAATAGCTCTGGGCAACACCAGTCATGTGCTGGATATGCCATCAATAATTTAAGCAGCTGAAAAAGCTGAGCATGTGCTGGTTTGCAAAAACACTGTTTTTTCTAGACTCATTGCTTCGACTTCTGCAGTCTTGTTGAGGCAACTGCTCCCTGGTCAGTTGGAAGCAGACAGTCTTCACAAACAATACCATTTATTTCTCCTGCAAGAAACAAATAAAGATAAACACCCTCAATGATTGGAGACATCAGATCACAAAGTAACATTATCCGAAAGTCAGAGGTGGAGCTCAGTGTCAAATGCTGGGAAAGAAAGATTGTTTTTCTGCTGTGCCTGTCTGTGGTCTCCCCTGATACGCACCTAAGCTACCAAGTCTTTCATTGCTAAGAAGTTCATGGCCTTTAGAAAATCTGTTTTAGCTTCATCTCTTCCCCTTTTTCTTTTTTGTTTGTTTTGGTTTTGGTTTTCTGTGTGTGTGTGTGTGTGTGTGTGTGTGTTTATTTGTATTTGCTTATTCTCTTTTGTAAAAGAAGAAATGAGCGACTTGTCCCATTTCCGTGCAAAACTAATCTTTGAGTATTAATTTAAATAGCCTCTTTCACCATGAGGAAGAAGTGGGTGTCAAAAATGATATATGACTACAGTTTATAAGTTTTTATTGGAAGAATAAAGCGAAGCACAAGATTACATTATGATTGCATTCTACTTCTTGAATAATTAAGAAAGAACATCCAGTTGTCTTTGTTCAAGATAGGCCATGTATTGATATTTCCCACTTTATAAGCTGTTATAACTCTAGATTTTATAGGGTAATGTACTGAATTGTTGTTCACAGTGTCTTGAATTTTCTCAATTTTTTTTATTTTATTGTCAACATGCTGGGAAAAGATCTCAAGAGTCCGTTCTAATGCAATCTTCAGAATGTAACATCAGAATGTGACTTTTAAAAAATATGACTTTAATTTAGCCTTCTAGATTCAACTTCTGCAATACCTCCTTCCATCACCAAATTCTTCTCTATTCGATATTCCCAAAATACAAATGTGTTTGGTGGACTTTGCTGTCCAAAGCACAGGGTCAAAGAGGGCTTTTGCTACTACATAACAATCTTTGGGTCCTCCTGCCATGTTTCTCAGTACAATGTTAGCCTTTGTTATGGCTTGTGTCTAGATGTTCCCCCAAAGCTTCACGCAGCCATAGGTGGGCTTTCTGCAGAGGTGTCTGGATCTAGAGTGTGTGACATTGGAATTGATTCATGGTGCTTTGCTAGGCTCGAAGGCACTAGGATTAAGGGTGTAAGTGCTATTTGCCCTAAGTAGCCTAATTAAGATTAAAGGGGCCAAAAAATACTGCTTAGAACCCTTGCTTGTTTTGCTACCTTCAGCCTGCCATGAACTGTTTCTCCTCTACAATGGCCCTCTGCCATGCCACCTGGCCTTGGAGCCAGCCAATTATGAACTGAAACCTCTACCAACTGTGAGCTAAATATAATTTGTTCTCCTTTAAATTGTAAGTGTTGGTTATTTTATCTCAGCAATGGGAAAAGGAACTAAGACAGTCTTTGCCTTTCTTCCTGCTCTCGGACTTCTCTGGTATCAGAGCACCATCTGAACATCAGGTCTAACCCAGAAACAATGGTGTTTTTACATCTTTTGTTACCAAAGAAATCACCTTTACACAATTTATTTGTTTTTTAATTTTAAAGAGAAAAAACTACACAGAAAAGAAAAACAAAAAATAAGAGGCATATAAACAACAACTGCAAGAACAACAAAAAACTCAAAACAATAACAATATAGGCTTTCAAAACAAGATGATAAGAACTATTTTGTTTACAAATTTGAGTATTACCGGGTGGAGTTAGGAGGTTCCCATATGGAGGAAGTTGTAAGGCTGCAAACAAGTAGTATCTGGGTCCTCAGGCAACTTCATGTACCACTGGACACCTGGATCTCTCTCTATCTCTTTCCCTCCCTCCCTCCCTTTCTCCCTCTCATTGTCTCTCTTTTTCTCCCTCTCTCTACCCTCCCTGCTGTGTCTCCTTCTCTCTCTTTTCTTCCTTCTCTCTCCTGTCTCAGGGTGATTCCAAGCATGAATGTCTTTAAACATGCAGGTGTCACATTGCCTTTCCCAACATGGCCTTGGAAATTACCTGAAGTCATGTCTACCACATTCTGAAAACACTAAAGTGAGAGGAAATAGGTGCTACCTTTTAATACAAAGTGGGTACATATTTTAAAGCCACCACATAGGGCTGCTCATTTACTGAGTGCTTTCTGCAGTCTGATGCTATACCATATCCTACAATGATTTTTTTATGATGATCTTATTTAGATTTATTTCTTTTGGAAATCCCATCAGAAAAAAATTATCCATTTTATAAGGGAAAATCGAGGTGCAGATAATAATTTTGGTTTGGGGTAGAAAATAAAAACCTCAAAGTCAGGCCCATCCCTAAATTCTCAGTTCTATCTCTCTAGTCTCACCACGCCTAGCACATTGTGAGCTCTTGATGTATGTCTGGACAATGAATGAGTAACTGAATGAACACTGGAGTTCAAATCCTGTGTTCTTAAGCATTCACTGTACCCTAATGCAGTGTGAAGATCACAGCTTCCCTGCTGGATTCTCTACCCTGTATTTTGTGCTTCTAAATGTTGGGATGGCCCTTTTATTTACTCACTTATTCATATATTTTATCATGCATTTTAGACTTGCTATGGTCCAGACATTTTCTCATATTGTAGAAAGGACATTAGATAATGAAAAAATAATTTAAAAAGTATCATTTGTCCTTGGCACCCAGTTAAGCATTAGAAGTGCAAAGCAAAACAGTGTACAAGACTTTCCCTCCAGCTTTTCAAGTGCCCACCCAAGTTCCCATCCTAATTACAAGCTTCTGCTCTGAAGCAGAAGACTGTGCAACAGGAACATGAACATGAGCTGCATCCCCTGTCCTGACGCTGAGTAAACAGAGGCACTCAGAGGACTCACTATGTGACAGGATTGCTGTCCATAGTCCTGAGAAAGGGGTAGACAGTCTGGGTCAAGGTGATTGATTAAATAAATCAGTATGTAGCCCAGAAAGGTAAAGACCCCCTCAACAGTCTGTTACATGGGATAAAGCAAATAGTCTTGCAAGCTGTGTGATTCAAAAAGTGAAATAATATGTCTGAATCTCAGTTTCCTCATCTACGAAATTAATAATCATTGTGCTAATGTCCAGATGCCATAGAAAGTAGACAGAACACCATCAGAAAACACAGGTAACACAGAACAGTGATGAATTCCTCAATGGACTTCAGATACTATTGCAATTTTTCTAAAGCACTGAGCACAGAGTGAGTCTGAAAACCAGTAGTTTTTTCTTGCCCAGCACCCTTTCCCAGTGCTCGTATCCTCTCCCCCACTGCCCTGAGGATAATGTTCCTACAAACATTGACCTAATAAAGATGCACAGAAACCTGTTTCCATACACTGAAGCAATGCAAAACTAAACAAACCCAAAAAGGCAAAGCAATTCTCCTTCATGTTTTGGACTTTCCACTGGGATTTCCTTTCCAAACGCAGACATTCTATTTCTGTTCTGGGAAATAACGATATTGAAAATAAGAAAGTTCCCCCTGAAGGTTCAGTATTCAGTAGCTCAGCAGTTTTTCCATTTTATTTTCTTGTTTTCCCATATATCATCTGACTTACATTCATCCTCCTGTGTTCTTTGCCAAGAATATGTTGAATATGTTTAAAGAGGAAAAGGAAAAAAAACCCATTGATTCAAAGTCTTTAAACCTCAGAACTATTTGTTTCTTCAATTCATTCATTCAATAAATGATCACTGTGCCCTACTGTACCCCTACTCAGAAAATAGAAGAAACTTATTCAAAAAGTAAAATAAAATTTTACACTTAGAGTTCTATTCCAGGGGTAGTGTAGATTTGAAGAGAATAAACACAAGTAAACAAATGAAGTCCAGATGATCCATAAGACTATCCATAAAATAAAAATGGGACAGTGGTAGAATTCTTGGAAAGTGCATGCTTCCCAAGACAAAAGGCCAGGGAAGGTCCCTCTGCAGAGCTGCTATTTGATTTAAACTTAACAATATCAACAGGAAAACTATGGGAAGCTCTGGAGCAGGCACTTTGGATGGAGAAAGAGCAAGTAATGTCCCCAAAGCGAGACCCTGCTGGGAGAAGAGAGGAGATAACTGGGAGAGGACAGAGTGCAGGTCACACAGCATCTCCTGTGCCATGGTAAGAACTTTGGATTTTTAGCCTAGAAGAGATTAATGGGGAATGAAAGAAGAAGCACAGAAAGTGATAAAAGAAGGGTTCTGATCAGATTAATTCTGAAATGACCAGATTGACTGGGCAGTGACCAGACCAGACTGGCTGAAGTATAGACTAGGCCATCAATGTAGCAGAACAGGATAGAGGCCATTATATCAAACCACCTGAGTCTGATATGATGGTATACTGATATTAACCCTTTACAGAGGAGCCAAGTGTACCCAGTCTTTCCAAGGATGATTGTTGCATGATGCATGATAAATGGGTAGAGGTTGATTTCAAAACTCATACTCTTTCATGAAACCACACTTTGACTACTTTGATCATCTTCAAATCCCTTAGTTACAAAAATTAGGCATATTAAGACAAGATTAAGTTGTATAAAAAGCAGTTATTAAGGTGGCTGATATTTCGTAAGTGGCAAATAACTCCTAGTGTCCATCCTGTCCACTTATTCAGAGGGCTTATTCTATGAATGTGATCACTCCCTTGTCCATTCGTTTAACCACTACTGGGTCTAAGTTTTAACACATAGGTCTTGCAGAGTAAAATGATTGACCTCTTGTTTTCTATCAACCATGGGATTGGCACTGATGATTGCTGCACTCGCAGAAGATGGAATCCAAACACAACAACATGGCATCCAGGGCCTGTCTGTGCCACTTACGCATCCCTGTTCCCTGTGTAGTGACTGCAAAGGGCACCTGCCTCACTGATCCATGGGTAGCTGCCAGGCAGCCAGGTGCAATGTGCCTAAGACATGCTTCCCAGTGCTGGAACTCTTTTCTTATTTTTCTCATTATCTGTGCTGCCTTCTCTTCTGAGACTCACAGGTATGACCACTACGGTTGTAATGATAGCTATTACTTTTATTATTATGGGAATTACTACTAGAGTTGTGATCCTGGCTATCCTTCACACATCTAAACACATTGATTGAACAACTTTTGCTTTTAGCAAGCTAGGGAGCTATGAAGTACTTGGAGGAAAAGGATAATATAACCTAAGTTGTATTTCAAAAATAGGATTCTCATTGTCATATAGAGAACAAGGCAGTAGAAGATGAATTTGAAAGCAGAGGGATGAGTTAGGAGGTTATTGCAGTAATCCAGCTAAGAGACCACTGATACAAAGAAGAGGGTGAGAAGCAGTCAAAGCTGGACCACTGATTACATGGGATTTACTAGGGAAGATGAATGAATGTGTGGACAGGAGAAAAATAAGAGGTGAGAGTGACTTAAGGCATTTGGCCTAAGCAGCCTGAAAGCAGGAGTCACAGCTGAGACAAGGTGGGAGGATGGGAGGACAAAGTGAACAGCAGGCTGGGCAAGTTAGAGGGGAAATGTCCTTAGACATCCACGTGGAGATCATCCCCTAAATACTTACGTAGTAGTGGAGATAAAAGCTACAAACTATCAGCAAAAGCACTGAGAAAATGGGGCCAAAAGATCAAGTCCTGTCTTCAAGCACAGCACACTGACTAAAGTATGAAATTGGTTGTATGAGAAGTGTGGCGAGGGTAGGAGTCCAGGGGCACAGAAAAGGAGTGCCTGCCACAGGCAGGGTTCTTAGCAGAGCAGTGGTTTAAAAGAGGCTCAAAATTCAAAGCCTTTGTAGTCAATAAAATCAGGCTGCTCTAGTTGGTTAATTAATCAAAAGGAATCAGTTAAAGAGAGGATCATAAAAATGATGCATATACACTTTAAACATTTTATATTAACTTAAAACATAAAAACGTACCTTCATTTGCCAAGGTTCAGATGTACGGCCAAGACCTTGATTTGAAGATGAGTTCTGGGTGGATTGCTGCTCCCCCTAGTCTTTTTTGCATAAATCACACTCATAATGGATGGCCTTTGATTTCCAATATGAGTTTCTTGAAAGTAAGGAAAAAATGTAAAGACATTTAGGAAGCAATTAAAAAAAATACTTCTGGCTTTGTTTTTTAGCTTTCGAATCCCCCTTCTTTTACTAACTTTTGCCATTTTTTTTAAAAACTCAGCTTTTTCAAATCTTCATGAAGAATTTATATTTGTTTTCATTGAAACAACTCTCTTTGTCCTTGAGTTAACATTTCTTCATTTGCATATCAGTAATTAAGTGTATAAATACAACAAGTAGAACAGACATAAACACAAGTGTTTTTTAGGAGGCAGCAAGATCCCCCCACCTTGGGAACAGAAGTGTGCAGGGGTATTGGGAGTAACTTACCAACTTAGAGATGTCAGATGTACTCTAGACATCATCAGAATATTCTATTATGAGTAGCTGGGTCTATTTAACCAGCAAATGATTAAGTAGGGTTCATTTAAGAGACGATTTGGAAAAAAAGAGGAAATTGAAAGACTCTATGCACAGCCTCTCCTTTTTCCTCCCACTGACAAAATCTTTAAATAGAGCAGCAAAAGTAATCAACTTAAACTGAATATCTGACTCGGAACACATGTACTATGTATTGTTTGATTTCCCCTCTTTTACTTTGAGACAGTTTCAGCACCTCTGACCCACCAGGCACATTCTACCCATCTTCTGTGCATTTACTCATCCTGTTCTCAGAAAACTCTATGAGAGGGAAACTACAATGTCAGAAACAAAGTCCAAGTTCCTCTGTGGCACTGTACCAGTCAGGGTTTACTAGAGAAACAGATATAACACAAGATATACAACTATATAAGAAATTACAAGATTGGCTTACAGTGGTCAGTCACAAAGTTGAATAAAGGAGCGTGCAGAGGGTGTCTGCAAGCTGGAGGGTGAAGGGTCCAGCCCAAGGGATGGAGTTCACTGCAGTGTCCTCAAGTCCGTATCAGGTAGCCAGTGGGTCTACGACAGAACGCTGCAGAGTCTACAATGAAGGCTGAAGAGTCTACGATGAAGCCAAACAGTCTGTGGCAGAAGCGAGAAGACGATGGCCAAGCTGAAGGTGAAGACTGGAGCTCAAGGAAGCAGCCATCAGTCCCACCTCCTTTGTCTTGTATAGTATGCAGGCTGCTCCCCTGGGGTGGGTGTAGCACTCACACCATCTGCCTGCCCTCATCCTGCACAGGCTGAGGTTGTTGTAAACTAAGAACCCTGGCCCCCTGCTGAATCACTTAAACTTCTGACCTTCTCAAATTGACACAGGGAACAGTATCTTAGAATGGTAACTGCTTACTCTCTACATCCGGGGATGGAGAGGTGCTGAGTTACTTAGTTAAGCTTCTAGACTTCTCGAGTTGACACAATGTATAAACTATAACAGGCACCAAGGGTCTTATTTCCTGTCTCCTTTTTTTCTCTCTTTCTCTGTACAGGCACAACCCCCTACAGGAGGGACTGATAACACTTTTCTGTACAGAGACTGATACAAAATTGTTTCAGCTTTCTGTACCATACAGTTTCTGTCACAGGTACTCAATTCAACTATTGTACCAGGAAAAAAGGCCTAGGTGTTGTATAAGTAAATGACTGTGGGTGGTTGTGTTCCAATAAAGCTTTATTTAAAAAATAGATGATATGCCAAAAATGGTCCATGTGGTATAGTTTGTGGACATTAGATAAAGGGAATCATTTATTCATCATGTCTTCTACAAGCCACATAGCTCTTGATGATATAATTCTTTACCCTACCTTCTGATTGTGCTGGGGAGGAGAAACCTCCTTTAAGCAGTGATTCTGGAACCCAGTTCCTTTGCCTCTGTGGCTCTGCCACCTTCCTCAGTTGAATGACACAGTCATTTCAGAAACTGAAAGTATAAAAAGATGTGCACAGAAAGGCTACAGGTATGGCGAACAGTTATAGTTGGCTAAAAGAAAGGTTACCTACCATGTTTTGAACACCAGATAGGATTTCAATGAAGTTTGTAGGTTGAGGGCAGTACTGGAGCAGGGAAGAACAGGAAGCAACTTACATACCTGCATGGAAACAGAATGCTTTGGGCGGATCATAGGAAATACATAATGAGTTGTGGGACACTGGGCCGTAAGTGTAAGGGTATGAAGCGTATTCAAACCCCAGCATATGAAAGTATTCTCAATAGCCAATAATAGATAAATTCTAAAGAATTTAGAACTCAGTTTCAGGGTTCATTAGTCCTATGAGCAACAAAAATAGTGTTTGGAAGACTCAGAACAGGGAGTCCTATTTAGGAAGCATTACACAAATGAAATGGGAGATGGAGGAGGAACACTGAAGAGGCCACAACCATAATGGAGCTCATGTCAAGTCTCCCTGAAATCCTGGGTATGAGACTGTGATAGAGGAGAAAAAGCATCAGACTTGGAAGCAGAAATCTTGAACTTGAGGCTTAACTCTTGTAAGTAACTGTCACCTTGAGTTGATCATTTCTGCAGTTTAAACTCCTTGTTGCTCACAGAACAGTCAAGAAGACAGAAACATCTTATTGCGGTGCTAGTTTTCAGGTACTTTAAAAATAAACCAGGATCCATTTTAAACTTCTGCCACCTGCAATCCGGAAGCAGTGTCTAATTATAAATGCAAGAAAATTCAAAAAGGGGCTGGATGCTATAAATGAGAAAAGTCACACTGTTCTCACCTACATGTAAGAACAACTGTGCTCCTTTAAGGGCACCTGAGGGAACTCCCATTTCCGTTGATAACGATGTCCATTAATTTATTCAACTTGCATGTTCTATTTTTTTCCCATTGTTTGAAATCCATCAAATGATTCTGCCCTCTCACAAGAGTTGCTGATAGCCATTGATTGATTACTTTGTTTACAAAGCCCCAGCTTTAAAATAAAATTAAAATGGAGGAAGGATGGGGGGTCATTAAAAAATTCTTAAAGCAATCAGGAAATTATTCATTGATTTGCAACACATCCTGAAGACTGAGATTAAAAAACTCTAGCCCTTCAAAGGATTGCAACATACAAAAGACGTCCATTGACCACCAGAGAATTATTGCAGGGCTCCAAATGAAAGCCGAGCAAACACATTGCCTGGCGGCCACACTCAGAAACATCCTCTGAGCACCCAGCATCCACACTGATGAGTACCTCAGACTGTGCTTACACAAAACAGAGCAGTTTGGAAACCATTTTTGATAAACGATACTTCCTTTCAGCCCCGGCTGAGCACGCAGGTGCTGTCTCTCCTAAGTGCATCGAAATTGCCCAGCACAATTAAGGCGTCATTGAAGCTCTAGGAAATGTTTTGTCTGATTCTGAAACAGGGTGCTGCCTAAATCATACATCTTGTCCAGACATGTAATAAAAGCACATTCACTGGAAGAAAGATAGCCTTTTTAATAAATGGTGTTGGAAAAACTGGCTTTCCACATGCCAAAGATTAAGACTGGATCCATATCTTTCACCATGCACTAAGTTAAAATCTAAATGGATTAAAGATCTCAACATTAAAATGAAACATTAAATCTTCTGGAAAATAGCATAGGTAAAACTCTTGAAGACACTGATGTAAGCAAAGACTTTATGAATAAAAGCCAGACTGCACAGGAACTAACGCAAAGACTCAACAAATCGGATCTCATCCTACTGAAAAGCTTTTGCACAGCAAGAGAAACCACCAACAGTGTGAAGAGATTACCCATAATCTGGAAGAAAATGTTTGCCAGTTGTCCCTCAGATAAAGGATTAATATTGAGAATGTATAAAGAATTTAAAAAATCAGTTCTCCAAGATTTAAAGACCCAGTCCAAAAATGGGCATCTGAGATGAACACACACTTCTCAGATAAAGAAATGCAAACAGCAAATAAATGTGAAAAAATGTTCTACAGCACTGGCCATTCAAGAGATGCAAATGAAAGTGACCCTGAGATTCCACCTCATCCCAGGTAGAATGACTAGTATTAAGAAGTCAACTAATAACAAATGCTGGAGGGGCTGTGGACAAAAAGAAATCCTTCTCCACTGTTGGTGGGAATGCAGGCTGTGGAAGTCAGTGTGGAGATTCCTCAAAAAACTAGGATTGGAGATCCCATTTGACCCAGCTATTCCCCTTCTGGGTATCTTCCCAAAAGAATTAAAACCATCCTACCACAGTGATATATGTGCACCTATGTTTATATCTGCCCAGTTCATAATAGCTAGATCTTGAAACCAACCTAAATGCCCCTTGACTGAGGAATGGACAAAAAAGATGTGGTTTTTCTATGTAATGGAATACTATTCAGCTATAAAGAATGATAAAGTAAACATTTTCACTCTTAAATGAATGAATATTGAAAATATACTTCTCAGTGAACTAAATAAGTCACACATATGTAACCATCACATTGCTGCACTTGTGTGATGAACTGAAAGAAAATCTATGTATACAAAAAATTATTTAAGACAGTTAAAGAAAAAGAATTTTGAGTGAAAAGTAGTTTTCACAGGGTCATCTTCAGATTTCATTTTTAATGAGAAATGTTTATTTGAAAATAATAGAACAGTTATAACAAAAAAGATAGTCATATAGCTGGTTTCTCTTGATTCACTGAGGCAAAAGTTTTGTGCTAATAATTTTCTGAACAATGTTTCATGTCTATATCTTATACCCTAAACAACTGCTGTGAATATAACAATATGCAATGTGCTGATTATTGTTACTCTCCTATTGGCTGGTTGTGAAATTGTTTTACTTTAATTTCTTACTTCTGTTTAAAACAAAAAAGAAAAAAAGCCAGCACTGCAATAAATGCTGTTGTTTTGCAAAAAAAAAAAAAATGGAGTTTTTTCTTACCAAATTTCTCTCATACTCTGGCCCAGCCTCAAATACATTTATCTATCTTTCCCTTTCTCTAGCCATCACACATATACCTACTGAGTCACATCAGCCACGAGGAAAATCCTTAGCAGGTTGTAGTAACGAAAGGTGAAGGACTGAACCGTCATGCAGATTTCTAGATTTGGGAATTCATCCAGATTTCCTGGGGTTTAGAACTCCAGTGGCCTCCTGTCTGGAAGAAAAATAGTATGAATTAGATTTTTACTACCTAAAAGTTTCATGAGTAACTGGTGTATTAAAGGTCAAGAGACCAGGAGATGGTTCAAGAGGAGGATAAGTCAATGTTTCTGAGTTGCAGGAGCATATAGCACATCCACTATAACAAAGGAGGCAGGTAAATTTGGCTTGAATCCCAGTTCAGACTTTTTGTAGCTGTGTAATCTAAACAAAGCTTTTTCACCAAATCTCCCATTCCTTGACTGTACAAAGGTGAGAAGAAAGGTCAGCACCTGATCATTGGGGAACTGAAGTGAGATGACTTGTGCGGGATCAATCCATGTCTGGACACAGTGGAATGTCACACATCCTCTCAGTCAATGAGCCTTTGGAAGGACCTTTTCCTGGATATCTCTCCTTCATCTCTGTCCACACACTCTGCAGGTACATTTATCAGATGTGCTGTTGCAGTTGTCCTGAAGGTCATGGTAAGAGTCTGAATCATGAGAACAGATGGGGATACAGATGGAAAAGATGTTGGATACAGAGAACATATATGAAATGAAGTTGTATGTGTACAGTGACATACTGGATAAATAATATAAACAAGAAACTAGAAATGAAGAGAGTCCCTGCTATATTGTTGGGTGACTTTATGGGTAGGAGGCCCACCAAGTGGAATAGAGATGCCTAAAGATAAGGTAGAAGCAGGTGGATAGAAGTTTAGCTCATTTTTGAATCAGCTCCTCACGCACACAGCCTCTGCTGTTGACACTGAATTTGACATCCAATTGCATATCTACTCCCAAGTCATCGTGTTTCATCAGATCATAAACCTTTCTCTGGGTTCTACTCTTACTGATAGCTCTTTTGGGTTTGAAAATTCCATTGTATACATCAAATTAACAATGTTAGCAAAGAAACAGGAAGCTTGATTTTTAGTGTGAGTCTTCTATGCAAAAATATTAGTTTTTTTTTTACTAGTTTCAATGCTGAGGTCTACACCTGTCATGCTGTTTTGGATTTGTCTTTCTTTATTTTTCTTTTTGTTATATGTATGGCTTCATTGCAAGACCTGAGGGAAATTTAGTTTTAAAGTTTTACACTAAAAAGAACAAATCACTCTGGATGTGTCTAGGAGAGAGATATTTTTGGAAGCAATCTACAGTCTAAATCCTTACAATAACACCAGCAAGTGTAATACACAACACATGATCAATATCAAAATAAAAAGTTTGATTATATATCACTTTATTTTTCCCATTCTCTGCATATTCTGTGCCCTTGTCTTCTAGCTTTCATTTTCCACCATAATCTGTGTTTTTCCTCAAGTTCTTAGTATATGGAATTTTCTAACCATGACCTCATTTTTTCTCTTGGTAACTGCTTTTTGTGTTCCTCCATTTTATTTTAATCATGATCTCTGTAATTGGCTTGTGTATTGCATCTCCATCCTGAAGACCCCGTCTCAAATGTAGGTCTCCATGGCCAGGGTTTCTACTTGATCCATTTAACTTCATAAGCAAGATTCAACTAATGTCAACAAAGATAAGGCAAAAATTGGGTTAATCCAGGGTGATTCTCTACCCAAGAAACAAGACAGCAAGAGCTATACTGTTTGAGAGATACACTAAATCCATATGCTACTCAATGGTAAGTATGAACCCTACTGCCCTGGAGGACAAAATTAATAGCTTGGAATGATCAAATTAATAGCTTGGCATGATCAACATGGCACAGAGACCTGACAGGCCTAATCTTGATCATAGTCAGGATTAAAATATGATAGTCAGATAGTCAATGATTAAAATCATCCCCTTTAATCAGGGTAAAGGCAGGAACGAAACCTGTGACCATAGCTTCTATGTTTGACTCAAGATCTTTCAGGATAGGTAGTGTCCCTGGACTTAGGGTAAATCAAGAGCTTTGGAATGATGCAGAGGCAACTAACTCTTGCAACCACTGGGCCTGTAACTAGGAGCAAATTAGGGAAGGTCTCTCTGCCTTACAAGTTTGTCTCTGGAATGGAGAGGAAGAAATGCTTCGTGTACTCTTGTGATCATTTAAGATATTCCTGCACATACCACATTGTACATCAAATGTCTGCTGGTTTCTCATCACCATGATGTTAAATCAGGAAATGACCACAAAAGTTAACATTTTATAAATTAGGAATATTTTGTGTAACGAGGAAAATTTTTCTAGAGCCCAAGCAACTAACATGTGTCACAGTAAACTGATAAAATCTCAAGAGATTCACAATTAATATCAACTTTTTATTAATGATGACACTATCAGATATAGAGTGATGCATTTTAAACTTCATCATAGCTTAATTAATCTTGAAAAAGCAAACTATTTACTATGTTCAGAATAAAACTAAAGAAGTACTGTATACAATAGCAAGTCTTGGTCCCCAATTATAGACATGAAAATTATACAATACACATGAAAATGTTATTCTTTACATGCGGTTATAATTTTCTTACTTTCATTTTATATTAATAACAGTGTGTTGTACTCTTATAAAATGAAAAGTCTTGCTTTCATCCTTATCCTCCCAACAAATAACCCCTCTTAGTACAGTTTCTTAAGGGGCCTTCTGGAGTTTCTATATATAGAATGAAACAAGTGCAAATATATTTTCTTTTCTTCATTTTAATGCCAAAGAAACCACACAACTCAACTTGGATTCTTGAATTTATTTTATTTTAGAAATTATTTTACATGGAGATTTTCCTCATTCTCTGTTATAGAAACTTGAAATATGATCAAATGAAAGTATCATAATTACTTTAACTAATACCCTATTAGCAGACCTGAATGTAGTTTCCAACCTTGGGCTACTGCAAACAGTGCTGTGTGAATAACAATATGCTTAAACTGCCCTTCTCATATGCAGCTAACTTCCAAGAATAAATTTTTGGAAGTAGAGTTTCTAGAACAAAAAATCATATGAATTTGTAATTTAGACAGATAATTTCTTTCACATAGGGTATAATATTTCCACAAGCAATCAATGAAAAGGCTAATTTTCCCACAAAATCTTTTTGTTTTAAAACACAAGGTATCTTAATTACTTGTTTTGTCTTTGACAAGATACTAGATAAAAGCAGCAACACAATACCCTTGTGCCTTCTATGTATCTCCTTGTGAGTGACTGTTCACTTTAAGAAACGCTTTGTGAGCTTTCTATTAACATCCTTTTTCTATTAAGAATTCTTCACCTTACTCTAAAATGAAGGTGCTCTATTTCATTTCTAACTTATATATTCTTTCAACAATGCAAAAGATTTTATTTTCTTATTAATGATTTTTATGGATTTGGAGTCAGAATTATTTCACATTCCAGGATTATAAAGAACTTCTCCCAACATAACCCTTTGCATTTGCTCTTTCTGCAGTCTGGGGCCTTTTTTCCCAGATCACTGAGTGGCTCTAATCCACACCTGTTTTAGGTGTTGCTCCTAATAACACCTTCTCTTGAAGACAGCTGTGTCAGTCTTATTTAAAAGTGGGACCAGTTCCACTAGGTGGTCTTTATCGTTCATCTTCCTTTGCTTTATCTCTTTACAAAAGTTATTCACTCATTTTTAATTTATTTGCATTTTTAGCAAAATAATAGATTTATTTATTGTTTATATTCTGCCTTCTCCATAAGAATAAAAGCAACATGGATTTTTCTATTTTGATCCCTGTTATCTTCTCACTTAGAAGCACCTGACATATGATAAATGTTCAGTGAATATTTGCTGAATAAATAAATTTCATTCTAATTTTAAATCTTTAATCCTGCCCAATTTTACCCTAATCTGTAGTGTGAATTACAAATCCAACTTTATAATTCTAGCTGTATAATCAATTATACAAACACTTTTTGTTGAACCATCTATATTTTCATACATAATTAAAATTGAATTGTGGAAATACACTTTTGTATATTTTGGAATTTCTCTTTTTTTTCTAATATACATATACATCTACATACACACACACACATATACATATGTTGTTTCTTTCAGCTTCTAACACTAATTAGACAATACTGTGCTTACACATGTATGTCTTATTTATTTCACTGGGATTTCTCTTTACATATACTCAATTTATTTTAATTTCATTCTAACAATAATCATCTGTATTATTACTATCTTTAGAGATAGAGAAACTGACATATAAGGAAACAAAGAAAAAAATCAAAACTAAATTCATAGGCAGAATGTTGACTACCTCTATCCAATCTCAAATGCTACATTCTTTTGCAATACCACACAGATACTTACATAGTTTTATGTAGCCAGGAGTATTATTTTTTACAAAAGCAAACTGTGGGCTGCTTTAGACTGAAGATTTTTATGATTATGCAATCACAGAGGGTGACTAACATAGATGCCAGAGACAATTCTAATTGTTACTACCTCAACAGATTTAGAAACTTCTGCTTGGGCCTTGGGGGCCAGAAAAGTCAATCTCAGAACTAAATCTTCTCTAGGCCTTATGAAAAACTAAGCTCTCAAGGATAAAACTCAGTAAGTTCAAATATTTGTGGTTAAAGGCTTTATAATGATTTATTAAGAAAATAGATACGTTAAGGAAAAAGAGTTCTTAAGGCTTTAAGAATTTCACCAAGAAGAAAAAATATCCCCATAAGAACTTTCCTGGCTGAATGACTCATATGAATAAAAGTAATTACATTTATTGAGCAACAGCAAGGTAGCTCATAGGATTTATGTGAAATAAAATATAGTCCATTCGAAAATACTACAGTTGATGATTTCTCTGGAAATACAAGAAAATCAAAACTCAGGATAAGGAACTTCCTACAATGGTTAATATTATATGTCCATGGGGTGGAATAAAGGATGCCTAGGTAGGATATGAAACATTACTTCTGAGTTTGAGGACCAGTATGCTTTCAGAAGAGATTTGCATGTAGATGAGTGTGCTTCCTGAAGAAAATCACCTTCACCAGGAAGGGTGGCACCCTCCAGTCCAATGAAGGGCTAAAGAACAACAACCAAAAAAAGTGGAAGAAGTGTAAAGTTGCTCTTTCTGTTTGAACTACAATAGTCAACTTTTCATGTCCTGTGACACTGGCTTCTGATTTCTACAACCTCAGACTCAGACCAAGGCTTATACTAATAGTTCTCCTGGGCCTCCAGCTTGCAAACAGCAGATTGTGGACTTACCCTTCATAATCACATGAGCCAACCCCTCACAATAATTCTCTTTCCAAACACCCACACATAATCTTTTGATGTTCTTTCTCTGAAAACCCTCTACACTTGCCCTAGATCTTTGGTTGATCATGGTGAATCCAGAATTCAGCAGAATTCTCACATGCAATCTGTGAGTTTCTTGAATATTCTCTTGCTTTACCTATGTAGCTGCCCTAGTTCTGAAGTGGAGACACTGAAATATCTGAAATTTTACTCTGGTACCTCTCGCCATACCTTGATTTTTCTTACCCTCTCTGCTTCATTTCATGGATCTATGGAGGAAGAAGTGTCTCTTTCTTAGGTTCTTTAAGTATCCTATACAAGGAACACTCTTTGTATCAGCTTGCACTAAAGACAAGTGGCAAATAATTGCTCATTTCCTCCAGTGTCAATATCTATCTTCTACCTCCTGATTTCTTCTCATCTCATCCAAACCTGACTCTAGGCTTCGGCTTAAAAACCCAGATGTGGGTCTATTTGTGGACCAAATCTTGGCACCCAGACTTTCTGAGTAATTTTCCAAAGAAAGTGATTTTTGTATGGTTTCAGTTTTAACTCTCCTCTATTGCTTTGACTGAATCTGATCTCAAAGTTCTGTCCAGATCCTGGACTTCAGGCAAGCTCCTGTTACACCTGCCTGTAGGAGGAAGAGGCTCAGGTAGGTGGAGCTGAGTCAGGACGACCAGGGCCTCCCAGATTATGCCTTCCTTCTTGTAATCTGTCTTAACACGGCAACTGTATATCTACCTACTCAGGACTTTCTAACGTCTTCCGTTTCATTCAGAGTACAGGATAACATTTCACCAGGTCCCACAGTATCAGTGCTACTTTCCTCAGCACACTGGCTCGCACGGTGCTTTGCCATTGGCTTTCCTATGACTTCCCAGACTCTACCGGTAACTTCTCCCTTGAAGTCTGCTACTGGGTGATTCTTCACCTTCCAAGTAGTCCCTTCTAAACGAGGCTTTCAAGAATAAATTACCTAAAACTGCAATCTCCACAACATACTATGTCCCTTCCTACTTCAACTCATTCATAATATTACACACACACACACACACACACACACACACACACACACACATGCACCCCTACAGGTCCATATTGTATTTTTTGTATTTAAGAGAAAAAAGATACATATAAGAAAGGCAAAAAGCAAAAGAGACAAATGAACAAAAACAGCAAATCTAAAACAGTAACATTATAGGTTTACAAAACAAGATGATAGGAACTTGACAATGGTTGCAATATTGCATATTGTTACCTTCAACACAGTTATTTACATTAACAGATACAGACATGTAAAGTTGATCTAATCATATGAGTACTAACCGATCTTTCTCAATAACTAATACATTCAGCAGTATAGTCATTTTAGTTATCTTACATATACATATATACAGATTTATGTCTTTTTCCTTTTCCCTCTTTCCTCATTTCCCTTTCCCAATTACTTTTGTTTTTTGAGCAGTTTCTTACCCTTACACAGTATTTATTGTAGATTTTGGATCATATATACTGTTTCAATTTCTTACTCTAGGGAGACAATACAGTATTTACACATATGAGTTTGATTTATTTCACTTATGAGTATGGTCTCAAGTCGTGACCATTTACTTGTAAAAGTCTCAATGCAATCTTTCTGAATAGTTGAGTAGTACTCCATTGTATAAAAATACCGTATCTTTTTTATTCATTCCTTTAGTGATGAGCACTTGGGTTGTTTCCAAGATTTGGCTATTACAAATTGGGTTGTTATAAACATGGATGCACAAATATCGCTGTGGTATGATGTTTTCAATTCTTCTGGGAAAATGCCCAGCAGCAGGATAGCTGGGTCAAATGGGATCTCTAATCCTAGCTTCTTGAGGAATCTCCACACTGACTTCCACAGTGGCTGCTCCAGTCTACACTCCCACCAACAGTGGAGAAGAGTTTCTTTTTCCCCACAGCCCTCCCAGCATTTGTTATTGGTTGATTTTTTTAATCTTGGCCATTCTTTCTGGAGTGAGGTGGAGTCACAGTGTTGTTTTAATTTGCATTTCCCGAATGAACATTGATGTTGAACATTTTTTCATTTATTTATTTGCCATTTGTATTTCTTTCTCTGAGAAGTGTGTTTTCATCTCAGATGCCCATTTTTGGATTGGGTCCTTGAATTTTAGGGGCCTGATTTCTTTTAATTCTTTATATGTTTTAGATAGAAGTCCTTCATCTGATGGACAATTGGCTAAGATATTTGCCCAGTTCATAGGTTTTCTTTTCACTCTTTTGGAGATTTCCTTTGACATGCTAAAACTTTTTAGCAAGATGAGATCCCAGTTGTTGATTCTTGGAAGTGTTTCCTGTGCAGTTTGATTTTTGTTCATGAACTCTCTGCCTACTTCTATGTCATCAAGATTTTTGCTTTGTCTTCCAGCAAGTTTAATATCTCTGTTTTAACATGTCCTTATTTTAATTATTATCCTTCTACTCACTCCGGACCATACATTCCACTGAGTTTGGTTTGTTTACTGCTGGATCTTCACTTTTTCAAATGGTCCTAGGCATATATTAGGTATTCAAAAAATAATTGTTGAAAAAATTAATGAACAAATGGAAGCCAGGTAAAGAAATTTAAACTTAAAAGAATATTTTGACAGATCCTGTAGGCCAGATAGATGAGGAATCAATTGCATAGTTTTTGTAGGTTATATTTTGAGTTGTAAATTTGACATATTTGTAAATATTTTTCTGTAGTGAACTTTTATTAAAAGATTTTAACTCCATTTCTTTGTAAGGAAATAAAATTATGATCCCTCACCTTAAAGAAATGCCACTAGCCTAGAGCAAAAGATACCCCGAGAATGATAATGACCCAAAATTGAGAAGCCAGAAGTATAAGGCATGAGATGGGATGAGGTCATAATGTACCAACTTTGAAGTCAAATAGTCCAGATTTCAAATCTTGCCTCTGCCTACTAATATGTGTGTGTGGAAATTAGCCACATCCTTGAGCCCCAGTATTCTGCTCAGTAAAATGACAGCACCCATGACCTCATAAAGTATCAGTAACATAATCTGGGTCAAGAAGAAAGAGCACAGCAAACTATAGGTAGTTTTAATAGTAACAATAATGATAATATAGTCCAAAGTCCCCTAGTCTCTTTCCTAAAACCTAAAACCTTTCAATAAAACTAGTAAATGGAAAAATTTTTACCTCCCTGTATTCACTGACCGTCAATTCACAATCTAGCTTGGCAAGAGGCTCTGTATAATCTTTATTCAACCTACGTGCTGTGAATATTCATAAGCTTGTGTCAGAAATACCACTGTGCTTGATAGCAGCATGCTGCCCCAGATATCTGGGAATACATGCTATATATGAAATACTCATTCTTTAAATTCAAAAAGTAGTCCAAGATATATTTAACTCTAAGGTGTTTGGACAAGTTGTTTTCAACCTTTATTTTTGTAACACAGTTAGCATTGTGAATAAAAAGATTATGAAACTGAAAATTTGGCGTCATTGGGGTAATGTGCTTCAGTGACAAAAAGCTCTTAACTAAAGTGAATGTATAATAAGTGGTCGATGAGTTTCCATCGTATCAAGTATAATAAATAACTGTATCTGCTCTGAGAGACCAAGGAAAGGATGCCTTAGTGTGACGGGACAGAGCTGAGGTGAGAGGCTAAACACAAGGAATTTTAATCTAAATAGGTTGACTGTAAATTGAGACAAAAACTAGAGGATGAGTTAATTCAATTTCAAGTACGACGTCCCACACGTTAGTGTTACTAAAATCTTTTTATACATGCAATCCACCATCATGGCCAATATCTTTGTTCATTAATAATTATCTCATATATTCTCATGCATCACTGGTTCTGAACTTCAAAGGTCAAGAATCTGGGGCTCAAAGAAAAAGATGAAAACAGACTAATGTCAAGTCCTATCACTGTCCAGAGACTCAGTGGGAGGCAATTTCTATTGTTGCCTAGATGAACTGATAGCCTAATTAGCAATATAAAAGAATATGACAGCCAGACTGGGGCACATTAGAAAGGCAGTCCATGAAAGATAAGACCTTGCAAAAGATAAATTAGAGAACGGAACGCCTTTTTTGAAAAAAATAAACATGGCCCAAGTTTATATGACCCAGAAATTTAGGAGGTATGAATTTTTTTGAGGGGAGATACAGTGTTCATGTGGATTCTAGGTAATCCATGAATCTCAGGATATCAGTTGAGTGTAAAACTTCAAAGCTGAGCCATTTTTGCTGTCCTAACTCCCAAAGGAAAAACGCTCAGGTGTTTGAGCCTCTTCACTGAGAAGTGGCTTTGGAAGAGAAGCCTCCTGGTACACTACAAATATCAGGTCTAGGGTGGTCTACTTTAAAGAGACAGCAGTGCTGTAGGACAAAAATGCAGGTCTGAAAGCAGATGTACAAATAGACACAGAAGGAAAATAGGACTTTTTATTTGAGAGTGGAAATGTTTTGGTTCCTCAAAGTTCCTTAAGCAATGAGAAGAATAAAATCTTTTTTTTTCTCTCTCTCTCTTCTGTTAGAAAGCAAAGGGAGGGCAGCCCAAGAGACACAACCCTTTAAGTTCTCCCCTCTCCATTCTTAGGAACGTGAGCTGAGCTAAAACTTCCTGTCTTCACCCTTCCTTCCCCCTTCCCTCCATTGAGAAGACCTCCTGCACTGCCAAAGCACAAGCAGGCCCTCTTTTTCTTGATATTATCTTCCAACATCCTCATCAGTGACAGAATTTTCAGTTGTCTATCCTCAGACCATACTGTGTAGACCTAGGAGGAGGGAACAAGTCATGCCTTAGGGTCAGGTCCAGGGGAACTCTTCTGAAGAGAACAGATTTCTGTAAGAAAGTACTTCCTGAGCAGTAGAGTATATTTAGGATATTGGTATTTCTCCCACCTGCTTTCACTTGCAGATGAGTAATTACTTCATTCTGAAGAAACACTTTTTATTACTGGGAATTTGGTGAGTTCTTGTGTCTGTGGGTGTATGGACACCATGTGCTGAGTTTAAGGTTGAAATATCAGTACTGGGAGCTAATTTCATTTTGATGCCACTTTTTCCTCTCAGTAACGTGCCAACAAGTTGGAAGTTAATGCTGTTTCTAAAATTATCAAAGGTATGCAGCAGATTTGTTCACAAGAATTACAGATAAGTGATCACCTGATTCTGCAATGTGTTTTGTAATGTGGTGAATTAGACAAATGTCTTGATATTCTATTACTATATTTTTAAAAAACTAGTTCTGTCTAGTGGAGTCAATCCTTTACTCTCAAGAAGAAACTGAACTGCTAAAAGCTTTATCTAACAGGATCTCTGCCCTAGGACAAAAGTTGGGGAAAAGAGGGATGCCTTGGTACACTGTGTAATTGTTTCTAAGTGGCAGTGCCTAGTATGAACCTAGGGCTCCAAACACATTGATGAAAAGAAAGAAGAAACAGAGAGTTAATCAAAGAAAGGACAAGGGTAATATCCAATAGTCATTGAATATTTATGTGCCAAATATCTTATATCTATGATGATGTATTTAAACTTCACTATATGTTTTAAAGTGGGAACTGAAAAACAAAGTCACTGAGAGAGAATTTTTATGTGACTTGCCCAAAGCATGTGTCCATAGCACATGACCCAAAGTAGACTGTAGTAGCTAACAGTACAAGGGCTGATCAAAACATGCAGTGTGTTTAAATAAAAAATTACCATAAAAGACATATTACCATTAATCGCCTTCAAAACATCCCCACTGGCTTCAAATACACCTTTTCTCGTCATTCTAAGACTTTCTCAAATGTGTCTTAAAATCCTTTTTTTTTTTTTTTTTTTGAGCAGAATATATTTATTGAGAGAAAGAAAGCTTCTGTCTGAGAAAGACAGACAGAAGGGGTCCTGAGTGGGTTGCCAAAGTCCTCTTTCTTGAATGTCTTTAAAGTTGCATTGTTATGGCTTGCCACAATAGCCTGAATCATTTCAAAACATTTGCAACAGTTTCTGTCAAGTAGAAACATTATGACTGATCCTAGACCTTATTCACTGAATCCGGTACCCTGCAACAACTGGCTCTTCCCCAAAGTCAAAATGACGATGAAAGGTGAACATTTTGAACTGCTTCAGCCATGATGTACAACGAAAGACATAAAAGAGGACTTCCAAAACTGCTTCAGAAGGTGGAAAGAATGGTGCAATTGGTGTGTTCAAAATGAGGAAGGGTATTGAGAGGGATAAACGGCACTTTATCTTTCACGCTAATAAATTTTTAAAATTTAAAATTTTAACCATAGTTTATACACCTCATAGTTCATGGACTCAGGTTTGAATCTGAGCTATGCAAGCTTGAGTCACCTAATATGTTTCCTTGAGCTTGTTCTTTATTTAAAAAAAATAGAATTAACAATATCTTTCTCCTCTGAGTGTCCGAAGTAGATGGTATGTAACGTGCACTGAGTGAAGAATCCAGCACACAGGAAGTGTTGACTGTACAATACTATTTAGTTTTAACAAATGGTGGAGCTCTTTGGGATGTTATTTTTAGGATTGTTGTGGCTGGCCAACTCAATTCCTTTTAGGACAGGTGCCAGGTATGCATAAAAAATGAATGATGCCCCAACATAAAATCTGGCAGGAGAAGGAGTGACTAAGAACTGCTTAGGCACCTGTTCTTGTGGGTTGAAGATAAAAAGAAGCAGACTTCTGACAGCAATACATCACTGCTTAAATGCATCCGACAGGGTGGCAACCATAATTGCTTCCTTTGGTGGTAACAGTTGTTCATTACTGCTTGGAAGGGCCCCCAAATCGTATTTTAAAAAGTCCGGTGTAAAATATTATTAGCCACAGTTTGAGGTTTTTTTAGAGAAAGCCTGATACTCAAGTCTCAGGATGTCACAAAGTCCTCCGTCACAGGTTCTCTCTTTCTGTCCTCTTACAAAGTGTGCTGAGAAAAACCGGGTGAGAGGGTGTCAAAAACAGCACAGCCCCACAAAACAAGTGAGGGAGGAGCATAAACCCAGGGCGTCAGTCTTTTGTTCCCAGGTACTGATGGAGCATCTGTACCACACTTCATCTCCATGCGAGGCCTGTCCTGCCTCCCAACCGTGTCAGCATAGAATGGAGACAAGGTGACATATTCACTGTCTCTAACCTAGCATTTTAATGCCATCTAATGCTGGACAGAGGGGAACATTTAGTCTGGACAATACAAATATGCTGGGTCAAAGGCTTTACTTTCTAGTGAAAAGGGGCTAAGTTCCTTGCATAGCTAGGATTACACTCTCCCAAAAAGTCAGTGCCAGAGCTGGAGTAGGATCTGGTTCACCTGGAAACTCTCAGATCTCTTCCACAACGCATAGTTCCACTCTACTCCACTGTACCATGGGCTTGTGTCTGCTTAACTATCATAACATCAGTAATAGCAATAAGAAGCATAGTAATGAGAGGGCCAGGGGTGTAGCTCAGTGATAGAGCTCTTGTCTTGTGAGAGTTTCTAGATTCAATGTCCAACACCACAAAAAAAAAAAGAAAAGAAAAAGGGAGAATATCAATTTAAAAAACATTAACTATGCTTCAATCACTGACTCAATGTTTAGATATAGGAATTATACTCAGGACAAAGTAATGCAGTAACCAGTACCTCCATTTTCCAGATAAACTAACTGAGTCACAGAGAAGATGAAATACTTGGGCTAGGTGTTGCAGCCAGGGATCTCAGGAATCCGAAGAGAAGCATTCATGTTCATTTTCTCCCTAAATAGAAACTGGGAAAAACAGAAGTAACAGCTGCGTTGCTTCTGCAGCTGAGACTGAAAGGCTCGTTCGTGGCACAACCCTCAGCCCTTGGCAGGAGCTCGCGGGCCGTGTACTCCACACTGGAGGCCTCTGCCTGATGTTGGCCATGCCACCTGCCACGCCGGTACCACCTCTTTCAATACCACAGCACAAAGAGAACAACGCTGTGTCTCACACTGGGTGGTCGAGACTTCTTCGGAGAAGCAACACACCACTTCAAAACCTAGTTCATCTTCTCCCAACTTCTCCCTCCAGCCTGCCTCAGTGTCTGTTTCTGCTGATGAAAACATGAGTCTCTGCTGCTAGAAATAGGGGTAATTCAAGATTCCTTTCGCCTCTCCATCTCTGAAAATAGAAGAGCCTCAGCTGGATGGTCAGCCTCTTCCTCCCCAGTGACTCTGTCCTTGCTCAGGTTCCAATATTCTCTCTCCTGAACCACTGCAAATGCTTTCTGGTTGTTTTCCCTGACCCCCGAACTTGCTCCTCAGAAAGTCATAAAGAGGAAGAGTGGGGAAGCCAATGCATCTCCTTTCTCCCCTTTAGGGAGATTTCTTTCAGTTGTTTTAGGTGCTTATTTGGGCATCTGCGTCCCTGTTTTCAATCACGGGCTTGTATTGCAACATATTAGGAATAAATTACCGGAAATAGGTTGTATAAGTTTCACTGATTAAAATGAAGGTTTTGCTCTTTTTCCTTTCTAACCCGATCATGAACCCATCCCCTTTCCAGCCCACATCCCACCAGAAGAGCTAGGTCAGCGCAGTGGTTCAATGCACAGTGTGCCTGCACGTGGTTATCAATATGCAAATAATGACCCACACAGAAGTGAGAACCATGCTTCGCCCCTGCAAGACTGCTTCTAGTCATTTTATTTGAAGTTAATATTTCCATTCTATTATTTCCTCAGTTTTCTTTGTCCTTTTCAAAATTCAATCCCAAACCAGGTGTGGCGGCACACACCTTTAATCCCAGCACTCAGGAGGCTGAGGTAAGTGGAGCATTGTGAGTTCAAGG